>WNWK01007036.1:0-98469 GCA_009830355.1 Cherax destructor
CTTCACACGTGGAGGGCCCGGGTTCGATTCCCGGCAGGGTGGAAACACTGACGCGTTTCCTTACACCTGTTGTCCTGTTCACCTAGCAGCAAATAGGTACAGTGGTACCCCGACTTACGATGGTCCCCAAACACACCCTTTTATGTAAGTTTATTTTTTTAAATGCTTTTGTAAGTGTAATTTTGGGGGTCTAAAAGGACTAGTCTATTTTACATCATTTCTTATGGAGATAAATTTGTTTAGTAATGGCACTTGAACAGCATTCTGGAATGAAAAAATATCGTAAGTCGAGGTACCACTGTACCTGGGTGTTAGTTGACTGGTGTGGGTCACATCCTGGGAGACAAGATTGAGGACCCCAATGGAAATAAGGCAGACAGTCCTCGATGACGCACTGACTTTCTTGGGTTATCCTGGGTGGCTAACCCTCTGGGGTTAAAAATACGAATGAAATCATATCTTACAACTTAATGAGCTTCCATAATCATATGTTTTGATTGATTTTTTTTATTAATGGACAATCAGCAAACATTTAATTATCCATTTTATTACTCTGGGTTTCCCATGCTAATTTTTTTTCTGGTTATTATTTATGAATTTCAGTATCATTGAGACATATTACAGAGACATGATCTTTGAAACAAAATTAACTTATCTGAAATGAAATTTGTTAAGACTTTTTGTTCCTATAGTTCCTAGTTTTGCTAGACTTTCAGGAATGTAACATCTAGAGAATTTGTAGGAATGGCTGTACCAGTCGTAATACAGATGCTATCTGTAGCTTTTCATCAGGTGTTGGTCAGTTGCTGTATCATTCTTGTGGTGTTTTGCTTTCTACTTGTTGTCTGTACCCTGCTTCTATAGTCTTTGCTTTTCTTTGGCAGTGTGCTCCCTTTTTTAATGCATTTTTGAATGTCCCCATAGGTTTGAAGTTTTTTTTTAATTATAATTATGCATATATCCTAATTTCCAGATCATTATGACCAAGCTAATGGAATGGTTAACTGGGGCTGTGCTTATCCTTGGTCCCTGGTCAGCAGTTGTCACCAACACAGTATGTAACATGTCAAGCATTTTTTTTTTCTGCCAAAAGTATATACAGTGGACCCCCGGTTTACGTACTGCTCCAAACTTGAACAATTATGTAAGTGTATTTTTGTAAGTGCTTTAGTAAGTGTATTTTTGGGGGTCTAAAAGGACTAATCAAATTTACATTATTCCTTATGGGAACAAATTTGTTTGGTAATGGCACTTGAACAGCATTCTGGAACGAATTAATGACGTAAACCGGGGGTCCACTGTACGTAATGACAAATTTGTGTAGTAATGTTTAAAAAAGGTTTCCCAGTGTTTTTATATCACATACCACTTGATATTTTTGTTGACTATCCCATATCACTATTCCCATAGGTAAATGAGGGTGCACACTTAGTTGCTTTACTATCTATCAGGGATACTGGTATTTGGTGCAGTACTTGAAGCACATAACTTACGTATTTTCAGTTCTGTCGAGTAATATGTTACAGTACAGTAGACCCTTGGTTTGTGAATCCTCTAAAAATGCAATTTCATGATTGAAAAGTGCAATTGAAATTGCTCTGCACTGAAGATAATCCTGAAAATTGCAATTGTAATTGATTTGCACTGAAGATGACTCCTGCTGCATGGCCATAATTGCAGTGGAATAGTGATACGTAAAACCCCAGGTGGCTGCACGGTGGGTAATTTTCCTTCTCTACCAGCTGTCTATAGTTGCTAGATTGTGAATATTGTCATCATCCCATCTTCTCTTGGATATTAACCATGGTGGCATAGTTGTTGGGGGGTTTGTGGGCCAACACAGCTTGTTGTATTAAATCCTGCTTCCTAGTTTCTTGGGAAGGAATAATACCCAAAGATTGGTGGGAATTTGGAAGGGAACTTTGGTTCCTCTCAAGAATAGAAACGTGAACAAAAAGTTTCTCGATAGTTCGTTACCATGGTAACTTGTTTAACTATCAGACTTTGTGGCCCAGTCCTTGGACCCATTATGTGTGTATACTTAACGTTTTGATTACCTCCCACAGGATGGGTATGGGGTGCAACTAATCCCACTGAGGTCATCCTGATTATAAATTCACTGAAAAACAAGTCAGGAAACTTAGCTCAAATACCACTACTATTGTTCAGAAGAGAAGCTAGTGTTCTTTTGCCCACCATTGCAATATTGTTCGACAAATCATAAGACACCAACACTTTCCCAACATTACTAAGGATAGCAAGGGTTACCCCAACACACAGGTGGAGACCTAACTGATGTAAATAACTGTAGACCAGTATCTAACATACCATTGTTATCCAAAATTTTCAAAAAATTTATCCACAAGAGATTATACTGTTTTCTAGCATCTCGCAGTATACTTAACCCCCTGCTACATTGGTTTCCAATCAAATAAAAGCACAAATGATGCAGTCATATAGATGCTAGAATTCCTTTATACAGCTTTTAAAAATAATGAATATCCATTAACCCACCCTTTAGGGGTCGACAGGCCTTCTTGGAAACGTGTTCCTGGGGTCGAAATGTTTTTGGAAAAAAAATTATTTTTTTCTTATGAAATGATAGAGAATCTTTTTCTGATCATAACGCCACCAAAATTATGAAATTTGATCGAAAACTAACGGAATTATGCTTTCACGAAGTTCGCGGTATCTATGACACTGACGCATCGGCGATTTCACCCACTTCGAGCCCTATTTTCGACAAATTCCAATGTTTCAGTCTCCTAAAATTATAGCTATTTCGCTAGAACTCCATTTCTTCTATCGATTGAGTACAAGAAACTGCCTATTTATCAATTTCATCTACCCAAAATAGTGGTCAGAAAATGGCAATTTTCCAATTTCACACAAATTTCAAACGATGCCAATTTCAAAATAGGGTCCAGAGTAAACAAGGCAGACATTCCTGGAACTAAAATAACATGTTCTTTGTTCATTAGCCACGTCTCCAGGCCCCTGTTCCATTACTTTTGCTTTCCATTTTGAATTTTTATTCTCACACAAAAATAGAAGATTTACTGTTATGTATACAACTGCATCATTGTAAAAATGGTATAAATAATATCAGAGCACTTGTGCATGAATATAAGACTCGCCAGTTGATGTGTATTGGACGTATGGTGTGATTTGTTTACTCTTGAACATCGTCAAAAATCGAACATTTTCGCTACTTTGAGCTCAATTTCAAGGTACTTGTCATTGTCATACTAATCAAAATCATCACTAGTTCTGTAATATATCTTCCATTCTATCAAATGAGACCAAGAAAACGAGAATACATCAATAAATACCATACGAAAATCGACTGCAAATTCGCTGTTTTAATTGAAAAAAACGGTCAGTTTTTTTTTCTCATGCAGTGTGTGCTGTAGGATTTTTTTTTATACTGCGCACACTGACCACACAGACCCATTCTTTCATATGTATGCCTACCAGACGTTTTCTGCTTAAATTGAGGCGCTAGAATTTGGGCGTACTAGTACGGCACCAACCCCTGCTCGTAAAACGTACTAGTACGGCACCGACCCCGAAAGGGTTAAGCTTCTTTTTTGACCTTAGAAAAACTTTTCTTATAGCAGACCACAGCATCTTGCACTTCAAACTTGATCATTATGATTTCAGAGGTCATGTACTTTTATATATGAAGTCCTACCTTACCAACCTTATCAAAGGCACAACCTTGTGAGCAAGACCTATTGGCATAGGTGTCCTGCAGGGCAATGTCCTTGGCCCTCTGCTTTTCCTCATTTTTATTATTATTAACACATCGGCCGATTCCCACCAAGGCAGGGTGGCCCGAAAAAGAAAAACTTTCATCATCATTCACTCCATCACTGTCTTGCCAGAGGGGTGCTTTACACTAGTTATAAAACTGCAACATTAACACCACTCCTTCAGAGTGCAGACACTGTACTTCCCATCTCCAGGACTCAAGTCCGGCCTGCTGGTTTCCCTGAATCCCTTCATAAATGTTACTTTGCTCACGCTCCAACAGCACGTCAAGTATTAAAAACCATTTGTCTCCATTCACTCCTATCAAATACGCTCACACATGCTTGCTGGAAGTCCAAGCCCCTCGCACACAAAACCTCCTTTACCCCCTCCCTCCAACCTTTCCTAGGCCGACCCCTACCCCGCCTTCCCTCCACTACAGATTTATACACTCGAAGTCATTCTGTCTCGTTCCATTCTCTCTACATGTCCGAACCACCTCAACAACCCCTCCTCAGCTCTCTGGATAATAGTTTTGGTAATCCCGCACCTCCTCCTAATTTCTAAACTCCGAATTCTCTGCATTATATTCACACCACACATTGACCTCAGACATGACATCTCCACTGCCTCCAGCCTTCTCCTCATTGCAACATTCATCAACCATGCTTCACACCCATATAAGAGTGTTGGTATAACTATACTCTCACACATTCCCCTCTTTACTTCCATGGACAAGGTTCTTTGTCTCCACAGACTCCGAAGTGCTCCACTCACCCTTTTCCCCTCATCAATTCTATGATTCACCTCATCCTTCATAGACCCATCTGCTGACATGTCCACTCCCAAATATCTGAATACATTCACCTCCTCCATACTCTCCCTCCAATCTGATATCCAATCTTTTGTCACCTAATCTTTTTGTTATCCTCATCACCTTACTCTTTCCTATATTCACTTTCAATTTTCTTCTTTTACACACCCTACCAAATTCATCCACCAACCTCTGCAACTTCTCTTCAGAATCTCCCAAAAGCACAGTGTCATCAGCAAAAAGCAACTGTGACAACTCCCACTTTGTATTTGATTCTTTATCTTTTAACCCCACACCTCTTGCCAAAACCCTCGCATTCACTTCTCCTACAACCCCATCTATAAATATATTGAACAACCACGGTGACATCACACATCCTTGTCTAAGGCCCACTTTTACTGGGAAATAGTCCCCCTCCCTCCTACACACACTAACCTGAGCCTCACTATCCTCATAAAAACTCTTCACTGCTTTCAGTAACCTACCTCCTATTCCATACACCTGCAACATCTGCCACATTGCCCCCCTATCCACCCTATCATACGCCTTTTCCAAATCCATAAAGGCCACAAAAACCTCTTTACCCTTATCCAAATACTGTTCACCTATATGTTTCACTGTAAACACTTGGTCTATACACCCCCTACCTTTCCTAAAGCCCCCTTGTTCATCTGCTATCCTGCTTTCTGTCTTACTCTTAATTCTTTCAATAATAACTACCATACACTTTACCAGGTACTCTCAACAGACTTATTCCCCTATAATTTTTGCACTCTCTTTTGTCCCCTTTGCTTTTATACAAAGGAACAATACATGCTCTCTGCCAATCCCTAGGTACCTTACCCTCTTCCATACATTTATTAAATAATAGCACCAACCACTCCAAAATTATATCCCCACCTGCTTTTAACATTTCTATCTTTATCCCATCAATCCCAGCTGCCTTACCCCCTTTCATTCTACCCACTGCCTCACGAACGTCCCCACACTCACAACTGGCTCTTCCACACTCCTACAAGATGTTATTCCTCCTTGCCCTATACACGAAATCACAGCTTCCCTGTCTTCATCAACATTTAACAACTCCTCAAAATATTCCCTCCATCTTCCCGATACCTCTAACTCTTCATTTAATAACTCTCCTCTCCTATTTTTAACTGTCAAATCCATTTGTTCCCTAGGCTTCCTCAACTTATTAATCTCACTCCAAAACTTTTTCTTATTTTCAACAAAATTTGTTGATAACATCTCACCCACTTTCTCATTTGCTCTCTTTTTACATTGCTTCACCACTCTCTTAACCTCTTTTTCTCTCTATATACTCTTCCCTCCTTGCATCACTTCTATTTTGTAAAAACCTCTCATATGCTAACTTTTTCTCCCTTACTGCTCTCTTTACATCATCATTCTACCAATCACTCTTCTTCCCTCCCGCACCCACTCGCCTGTAACCACAAACTTCTGCTGAACACTCTAACATTACATTTTTAAATCTACCCCATACATCTTCGACCCCATTGCCTACACTCTCACTAACCCATCTATCCTCCAATACAGTGGACCCACGAGTTTCGTAAAAACTTCCCTCCTGAAGTCTACTCAAGCGCCATTACCGAACGAATTTACTTCCTTAAGGAAAAATGTCTCATAGGTTAGTCTATTTCAGACCCCCAAAAATACACTTCCACAAGCACTTACAATATTATACTTACATAATTGTACGATTTCCGGGGTTTACGAAACTCGGGGGTCCACTGTAGTTGTTTATATCTTACAATAACTGCCTTCTCTTTTAGTTTATAAACCTTCACCTCTCTCTTACTTACTGCTTCTATTTTCCTTGTATCCCATCTACCTTTTACTCCCACTGTAGCTATAACTAAAAAGTGATCTGATATATCTGTGGCCTCTATAAACATGTACATCCTGAAGTCGACTCAACAGTCTTTTATCTACCAATACGTAGTCCAACAAACTACTGTCATTTCGCCCTACATCATATCTTGTATACTTATTTATCCTCTTTTTCTTAAAATATGTATTACCTATAACTAAACCCCTTTCTATACAAAGTTCAATTAAAGGGCTCCCATTATCATTTACACCTGGCACCCCAAACTTACCTATCACACCCTCTCTACATGTTTCTCCTACTTTAGCATTTAGGTCCCCTACCACAATTACTCTCTCACTTGGTTCAAAAGTTCCTATACATTCGCTTAACATCTCCCAAAATCTCTCTCTCTCCTCTACACTCCTCTCTTCTCCAGGTGCATACACGCTTATTATGACCTACTTTTCGCATCCGACCCTTATTTTAATCCACATAATCCTTGAATTTACACATTTATATTCCCTCTTCTCCTTCCATAACTGATCCTTCAACATTATTGCTACCCCTTCCTTAGCTCTAACTCTCTCAGATACTCCTGACTTAATCCCATTTATTTCTCCCCACTGAAACTCGCCTACCCCCTTCAGCTTTGTTTCACTTAGGGCCAGGACATCCAACTTCTTTTCATTCATAACATCAGCAATCATCTCTTTCTTATCATCCGCACTGCATCCACGCACATTCAAACAACCCAGTTTTATAAAGTTTTTCTTCTCTTTTTTAGTAAATGTGTACAGGAGAAGGTGTTACTAGCCCATTGCTCCTGGCATTTTAGTCGCCTCATACAACACGCATGGCTTACGGAGGAAAGATTCTTTTCCACTTCCCCATGGACAATAGAGAAAATAAAAAGAACAAGAGCTATCAAGAAAAAGAAGAAAAACCTAGATGTGTGTATGTATATATATGCATGTGCATGCCTGTGTAGTGTGACCTAAAGTGTAAGTAGAAGTAGCTAGATATACCGGTTATCCAGCGTGTTTATGAGACAGAAAAAAAAGAGACCAGCAATCCTACCATCATGTAAAAAAGTTTCAGGTTTCTGTTTCACAGTCACCTGGCAGAACGGTAGTACAGTACCTCCCTGGGTGATTGCTGTCTACCAACCTACTACCTACATATACATCAATAATCTTCCAAATGTATCTCAGCAACTCATAGTTCTCTTTGCGGACGACACAACTTTTGTGATCTACCTAAATCTGAATGCCATTAAAACTGTTTAACCCTTTCAGGGTCCATGCCATAGTTCTACGGCTTTGAGTTGAGGGTCCAAACCGTAGTTCTACGCCATGAGCTCAGCTCACTCAGATAAGCTGTGAGTGGTAAATTTGGGCCTAGATATGAGAGAATACATCTATGTGGTAAGTGTGCACCACATAAAACAAATCCTGCAGCACACAGTGCATAATGAGAGAGAAAAAACTGAGACTGTAATTTTCGATTAAAACAGCGACTTTGCAGTGCTTTTTCATATGCTTTTTATAGTTGTATTTGTGATTTCTTGTCTCATTTGATTGAATGGAAGATATATTACAGAAATAGAGATAATTTTGATTGGTTTTAGTACTGGAAATGGCTTGAAACTGAGCTCAAAGTAGTGGGAATGTTAAATTTTTGCCCATGTTCAAGAGTAAACAAATGACCTCGCACGTCTAATACACGCCAGCTGGTGGGTCTAATATACATTCACAAATGTGATGATATTATTTATACAATTATTACAATATTGCATAACAGTAAATCTTCCATTTTTTGGTTTGAATAAAAATTCATTATGTGAATAAAAAATAAAAATGGAATTCATTTGTAAAGACTGAAAATGTAACTAATGAACAGAGGAAATGTTAGTTTAGTGCCAGGAATGCTTGCATTGTTTATTCTGCACCCTATTTTGAAACTGGAATATTTTGAACTTTATGTTAATTGGCTAAATTACCAATTTCCAATCACTTTATTTTGTAGTTGAAACAGTTGACTAGGCAATTTCTTGTGCTCAATCGATAGAATAAAAGTAATACTAGCGAAATAGCTAAAAATTTGTTCGACTGGAATAATGTAATTGGCCTAAAATGGGAGTCAAGGTCGGCAAAATTGCCGATGCGCAAATATCGCTGACATCAAAATTCGTGAGAGCGTAATTTCGTCAATTTTCCATCAAATTTCGTACTTTTTGCTTTATTACTTTCAGAAAAAGATTCTCTACCGTTTCATAGGAAAAAAATAACTTTTTTTTTTTTTTAAATTCTTGGACCCTGGCTGTCACTCTGAGATTTGGCCTCTGGACCCTGAAAGGGTTAAATACAGTGGACTCCCGTGTAACGTAAAAACTTCATTCCAGAAGCCTGCACAAGTGCCATTACCGAACGAATTTACTACCTTAAGGAATAATGTCACGTAGGTTAGTCTATTTCAGACCCCCAAAAATACACTTCCACAAGCACTTGCAATATTATACTTACATAATTGTACGATTTCCGGGGTGTTCGTTACTCGGGGGTCCACTGTATTAAGAAAATATAATTTAATAATTTTGTAACATAATTAATGTAAATTCAGCAAAATTTCAATATAAAATATAATACAGTGTACTGTATAAATTTTTTAGTGCTGTAGAGAACACATAACGACCGTAGAGGAAAACGCGGCTTGGGATGGTGAAATGCCTCTGTACTCAGAGGCGTAAGGTTTGAAAGTAGCCAATCCGAGAGTGTTATTCATTTCTCCTTGCTGCTGATTGGCTGCTGGCCTGTGATGTATATCTGGCAGATGAGGCAAAGCATTCGCGCATCATAACTGTTTACCGCATGTAGTTATCTTGAGGGCTTGTCTGACCTCACATTTTTCATTTTGTGCTCGTTTAAGCTCTAAGATACCGCCCAGTTAAGTTAAATTAAATTACCGTATATTTACCGTTTGTATACCAAAGAAAACAGGGTTGCATGAATTACGGTATACCAAAGAAAACGGGCTTGCATGAATTACAGTACATATGGGGTAACATCGGTATTTTATATTCTAGCACTGCGGAAGGTGTAGCAGTATAGTACAGCCTCTTCTCACTTAACGATGGAGTTCCATTCCTACGACCTCGTTGGTAAACAAATTCGTTGCTAAGTGAGGAGCATGCTATAATGGTAGTGGGTTCGTGTCAGCCATCTTTGATATTGTTTTAATGTCACCTTTGCACCATTTATAACAACATTTCTGGTATATTTTTAAATGTTTATACAGTAGTGTCCTGTATATTGTAATAAACAGAATAGAGGAAATCAGCTCTAATATACATTATTTTGGTATGCGTACTGGTCAGAGAGCCCGTCGTAAGTCTGAGCTGTCGGTAAACGAGTACGTCGCTAAGTGAGGAGAGGCTGTACTGTATACCAGTTTATCTTTACATTCTTTTTTTTTTTTAAGGGTGATATATGAAGCTGAGTTTGAAATTAAATTAAGGTGTTTTGGGGGCATATTTTGGGTTTAAACTATAAAAATACGTAGTCATTTTTTTAACCACATCCAGAATTCGCAGTTTTTCAAAAGTCACGGATGGTCTTGGAACGTAACCCCCGCAAATTTGGGGGGACTACTGTACCAATTTAAAGAGAGAGTCCATAGTTAACAGTGCTGACATTCCTGGCACTAAAACATTTCCTCTGTTCGTTGGTCACATTCCCAGGCCTCTCCTATATTACACATTCCTTCCATTTGGAATTCTTATTCTCACAAAAATAGAATATTTCCACTACTTTGACCTCTTTTTCAAGCTACTTCCAGTGCTGAAACCAATCCTACTCATCACTATTTCAATAGTATGTCTTCCATTCTACAAACTATTACCAAGAAACCACCAATAAAACCATAAAAACCATCAGAGAAAACACGTCAGTTGCTATTTTAAACCACACGCAATCACAGTTTTGTTCTCATCATGCACCGCGTGGTTAAGGTTATTTTTTATACTGTGCACACTCACTACACAGTATAAATTTACCACTCACAGTTTATCTGAGTGAGCTGAGCTCATGATATAGAGAACTTCATGAGGGATCCTGCCCACAATGATGTAGTTTTACATGACTGACAGTGAAAGGGTTAAGGAAGACATTAATGATGATGGAAGGCACTAATGATGTGCTCTACTGTTTTCTATATTTGAGTGAGAATTATGCCATTAGCAATTCAAAATGGTTTACTACTGTAATAGTTTTATATCTGTAACTCATTTTTGTAACTATAGTAAATGTGTATTTTTTTCACATGCAGCCAATGCCCATGCAGTATGAGCAGCAGGTATGTTTACTTGAAAAATATTTAGAGACTTAAATATTTATGTCACTAGCAGTACTGGATAAAATTGTTCTCCTCTGGGTGATTGTTGGAATGTTAATGTTATAAGTAAAATTGTAGAAATATTGCATTTAGGTATATAAATATTCTTTTCAAAACTATAAACCAAAAATTTTTGTTACATGCAGCCACCACCAGTTTATATGGAACAGCCCAAAACTCCTCTTCAGGTATTGTAATGGTTTACAGTACAATAGCGTGAGAATTAATATTAAATGATTTGTTATTGGAATCTTGTTGCTCCTAGTGTAGATGAATGTTGTGTAAGTTAATGATTGTTTTACCCAGGTGACTCCAACCGATCTCTTCCCAGGATTTTACTCCTCATTCCATTCCTTCCTTACTCCCCGACAATCACTACAGAACACCTTTCTGAGGTAACAAAGTAAACCCACAAGTAGCTAATTGCCTTCATATAACACAAAACAGATTGTACAAAATTTTTATTCATTATCTTATTTATTGTACATTTCCTTGGAATTTAAATTGTACTGTAGCTGGTTTGCTTAATGTGTTTTTAATTCTTTCACTGTCTCTTGCATAGATCTATGTTATTGATGCCAGCATCGCTCGCATAGATCTACGTTTTAAGCACATTGCCCTCAGATAATACCCTCAGATATGCTGTGATATCTGAGGGCTCTAAACATGAGAGAATGGGTCTGTATGGTGAGTGTGCCCTATATTAAAAAAATATCCTGCAGCACACAGTGCATGATGGAAAAGACAAGCCTTTAACCTTGTGTATGGTTCAGAATAGAGACTTTGGCTGTTTTTTGGCATCAGTCAATAGGATACAATACAATACTGTACAATTTTTATTTCTTTATATAGTACTGTACAAATAATTTAGTTTACATGTAATAAAACATTGGTAGGCACAAAAGAAAACCACTAATTATGCAATGCATTTCGGCAAACTAATCTTAATGCTTAAATATTACATAAGATCTAAGCATAGATTATTAAGTAGGTCTACTTATGCAATCATAAGTACAATAAGGAAGGTAGCTAATAAACACATGGTCAGTTACAAAAGTATTATATAATATTTCAAACTGATTCAATGATCTTCAGTTTTGTGGAGTGATTGAATAGAGATGGTAAAGATACAGGGAGAACTGAGGCTAACCCAAAAAAGTCAGACAAAGTGACTTATTTCCAGTACCTGGCTTGGGCTTGCCATATATGATTTTTGGTAAATATTTTTTTTCTCTGTTTGTTGGGCTATCTTATTGAAACATGGGCAATGTATGATGGAAAGATGCTTCTTAACGTACACCAGAAATGAAAAAAATCAGACAATAAATAATGGACTTCACTTCTCAGCCATTAGCCGCCCCTTAGCGGTATATTTTCGTATGATTTTTATGGTTGTATTCTTTTTTTTTTTTTTTGTCTCGTTAGATAGAATGTAAGATATATTACAGAAATAGATATGATTTTGATTGGTTTCACGATGCAAAGTACCTTGAAATTGAGCTCAGATTAGTGGAAATGTTCGATTTTTGCCAATGTTCAATGAACTTTCTGGTGTAAGTCAAGTTGGTTAACTTTATTAAGTGTATTCTAACCTAACCACTCTGTAATCCGGCAAACTCAGTAATCCGGCACACTACAGGTCCCAATGATGCCGGATTTGTGATGGCCGACCTGTACAAGGAATTGCACAATAATGTAAATAGGAACATACACTAAATACACTACATGTAGATAATAATATTAAGGACATTTAGTTAATCTGTCAGGGAAATTTCGGCTTCTCTAAGGAAGTTGGAGAGATCATGTTTATTTGAGATAGTGTGTTGGCGACCTACTGCTGTTTTTCTAACTAGTATTTTCCCATCTCGAGTGAAGCACTGATGGATTTTGTCACCGTGTTCCTGCTTAAGTTTTCTCAACCTGAACAGAAGGTTTTGACGTTTTCTCGTCAGGCATTCGTTGATGTACAGTGGACCCCCGAGTATCGGCTATCCTGAGTATCGGCCGACTCGTGTTTCGGTCGCTTTTTTCGGCTCAATTTTGGCCCAACTATTGGCCATTCCCCGTGTTTCGGCCCGGGTACCAGACCTGTCCGCCTTCCCACGCTTGAGCACGTCCCCGCGCAGGCGTCGTGAGCCAGTCTAGCTTTGTTTATCACAATAAATTCATTGTGTTTAGTGCTTGTTTATTGATTGTGACTGTGAAATAAGCCTCTATGGGTGCAAAGAAACTTCATAGTGGCAGCCCTTTGGTAAAGAAAGTGACAAACATGATAGAATTGAAGAAAGAAATTGTAGCAAAGTACCAAAGTGGAGGAGGAAGAGAGGGGAGAATGTGTCTTCGTCAGTGATTCACTGATTCTACGATATGTACGATACTAAAGCAACATGAGTCGATAAAGGCTATAGCACCAGCCAGCGATAAAGTGTAGCATTAACAGTGTAGCAAGCAAGTTAAGCGATTAAGCGATAGAAAAATGAAGACACAAAACTTTACTCCTATATTGTTGTTTGAGGAATATAGGGGCACTGAGACCAATGCCTCCCTCTGCCATCATCTCTTGCAAGGCAAGTGTAAATATTTCTTATTTATAAACTACGTACGTATATTGTTTCAGTGTGAATTAGTGGTGGTGGCCTGCTGCCTCCACCACCAGCAGTATATGTACGGCTTATGGTCAGTGGCCCCTATAAACCCAACAATAACACACTACCACCAGTCCTCACATTCGTAATGACATACAGTGGACCCCCGGTTTACGTAATTAATTCGTTCCAGAATGCTGTTCAAGTGCCGTTATCAAATTAATTTGTTCCCATAAGGAATAATGTAAATTAGATTAGTCCTTTTAGACCCCCAAAAATACACTTACAAAATCACTTACAAAAATAAACTTACATAAAAGGGCGAGTTTGGAGACTATCGTAAACCGGGGGTCCACTGTATCATGTTTCTATGTTATTAATATTGTTTATTATGTCATATTAGATGAATTGTGATAGATAAATAAGCTGCAGTGTTGCTCCTTTCTTATGTTCATATTAATGTTGAAGAAGAGTACAATGACAAGGTACCTTTTCTATAAAGGACACTGAAACATGCCTTCTCAAATCCATCCATATACATTTGCCCAACCTATTTTTTATGCTACCCAAGCCATAGCTTTTGTAACCTTTCTTTCTCATGTACCAGCTGACTTTTCCACCACATGTATAACTACTACTACTACCCAGTATGTCGGCAATTTTCTAAGGTTCGACTTACGTCCATTTTGACTTAGAACATAAGAAGAACATAAGAAAGTAGGAACACTGCAGCAGGCCTGTTGGCCCATACTAGGCAGGTCCTTCACAATCCGTCCCACTACCAGAATATTTGCTCAACCCAATTTTCAATGCTACCCAAGAAATAAGCATTGATAATTCTATTTACTTATGTGCAAGTCCCACTCAAATCCAACCCCTCTCATTCATGAATTTATCCAACCTAAATTTGAAACTACCCAAGGTCCTTGCTTCAATAACCCTACAAGGCAGACTGTTCCACTCATCAACTACCCTATTTCCAAACCAATACTTTCCTATATCCTTTCTAAATCTAAACTTATCTAATTTGAATCCATTATTGCGGATTCTCTCTTGGAGAGATATCCTCAAGACCTTATTTATATCCCCTTTGTTAATACCTATTTTCCACTTGTATACCTCGATCATGTCTCCCCTCATTCTTCGTCTTACAAGTGAATGTAATTTTAGGGTCTTCAATCTTTCTTCATACGGAAGATTTCTAATGCTATGTATTAATTAAGTCATTCTACGCTGAATGTTTTCTAGTGAATTAATATCCATTCTGTAATATGGAGACCAGAACTGAGCTGCGTAATCTAGGTGAGGCCTTACTAACGATGTATAAAACTGTAATATAACCTCTGGACTTCTGTTGCTTACACTTATTGATATAAATCCCAGTAATCTGTTTGCCTTATTACGTATGCTTAGGCATTGCTGTCTTGGTTTAAGGTTGCTGCTTACCGTAACCCCCAAGTCCTTTTCGCAATCTGTATGGCTAAGTTCTACGTTATTTAAATTATAAGTGCTTGGGTTATGGGCACTCCCAAGCTTCAGAACCTTGCATTTATCTACATTGAACTGCATCTGCCACTTTTCTGACCAGGAATCGAGTCTGTCTAAATCCTCCTGTAGTTCCCTGACATCTACGTTTGAATAAATTATCCTACCTATCTTCGTGTCATCGGCGAATTTGCTCATATCACTAGTAATTCCCTCATCAAGGTCATTGATATATATATTATAAACAACAACGGGCCTAAGACTGATCCCTGTGGAACACCACTTGTTACAGATCCCCACTCGGATTTAACCCCATTTATGCTCACACACTGCTTCCTATTGGTGAGCCATGACTCGATCCATGACTTACGATTGGTTGGTCGGAACCAAGCTCGGTCGTAAGTTGGATGGTACCTGTATATGTGTGTGGAAATTTGTCTTTGGACTGCCTCCTTGTGAGCTGCTTCCCTAGCAAGTACTGTTGACACCGACACTCTGAGATGCTCCTCTCAGACTCGCAAGTGGCTTATGGGACAGATTTCCAAATAACTGCAGCTACAAGAATTCCCCACCTACATGCATGACTAAAAAGGGGGTTAACTTACTTGATGGAGAAGAATTTGTCACCTAGTCTTCCAATCACCCTAAGCCTTAGTCCCCTTCAATCGATGACATGCAGACAATACAGTCAACCCTTGGTTTTCGTTTGTCTCAATTTTAGCTGATTTTGATTTTCGTGCACTTTTTTCGTGGAAAAATTCTCAGTTTTCATTGATGGTACAGAACCTGTCCACCAGTGCCCCGACATACAAAGGCTTGAGTGAACATCACCCCAGGAATTCATACAAAACATTTATTATCAATTCATTGTTTTTGGCCCTTGATTATTGTGTGTGACTACTAAATAAGCTACCATGGGCCCAAAGAAAGCTCCTAGTGCCAGTTCTTTGGTAAAGAAAGTGAGGAACACCGTAGAACTGAAGAAAGAAATAATAGAAAAATATGATAGTGGTGTACGTATTGCCGAGCTCACCAGGATATACAAGAAGGCCCCATCAACCATCAGTTCCATTGTGGCGAAGAGAAAAGAAATCACGGAAGCTAATGTTGCGAAAGGGGTGAATACGATAATGAAACAGAGATCACAAACAATGGAAAATATGAAGAAATTGTTGTTGGTGTGGATAAACCCAAAACTGCTAGTGGGTGATAGTGTTGTGCAATCCATCATGAGTGAAAAAGCAAGGCAGTTGCATTCCGATCTTGTCAAGAAAATGACTGAAACCAGTGTTGATATTGATGAATTTAAGGCCAGCAAAGGCTGGTTCGAAAACTTCAAGAAGCGAAGTGGCATACACAGTGTTGTAAGGCATGGTGAGGGTGCCAGTTCAGATAAACAAGGGGCTGAAAAATTTGTGCGTGACTTTAAAGAATATGTAGAGGCAGAAGAATTTAAACCCCAACAAGTGTTTAATTGTGACGAAACAGGCCTCTTTTGGAAGAAAATGCCAAGGAGGACCTACATCACACAGGAGGAAAAGGCACTGCCAGGACACAAGCCTATGAAAGACAGGCTAACTCTAATGTTGTGTGGTAATGCTAGTGGGGATTTCAAAGTGAAGCCTTTACTGGTGTATCACCCTGAAACTCCCAGAATGTTCAAGAAATACAGTGTTAACAAGAGTAAATTGTGTGTGATGTGGAAGTCTAACCCTAAGGCATGGGTCACTAGGGAAATTTTCCTGGAATGGTTTAATCAAGTGTTTTGCCCCAGTGTGAAGAAATATCTATTGGACAATAAATTGGGGCTCAAGTATCTCCTGGTAATGGACAATGCTCCTGCTCATCCTCAAGACTTGGAAGACCAAATGTCTAAGGATTTCAAATTTGTAACAGTGAAGTTCTTGCCCCCTGACCCTGAGGAGTCTATGGAAGTTGTGGAAAGTATTGTGGCATTGGGGAATTGGATGGGGTTGGATGCGAGTAGTCAGGATGTGGAAGAGTTGGTGGAGGACCACACTGAAGAGCTGGTATTATGTAAGGTATTGGTCCAGTGTGGTACGGTCGGTAAAGCACTGCGAACCTTGTTGCAAGGATCGTAGGTTCGAGTCTCCTTCGGCCAGAGATCAGTGTTTGTGAATATTTTGCCTGCTCTTGTGAATTTCTAGCATTGTAAAAATCTCTAGTTGTGTCGATGCATGCAGGGGATGAGATGAAAAGCTGTAAGCCACCTGCCTGAAAGCTGGCTGCCTTGGATCAACGTCTAGCGTGAGCTGGACGCCAAGGTATTGGTCCAGTGTGGTACGGTCGGTAAATCACTGCGAACCTTGTTGCAAGGATCGTAGGTTCGAGTCTCCTTCAGCCAGAGATCAGTGTTTGTGAATATTTCGCCTGCTCTTGCGAATTCCTAGCAACGAGGTCCACTGATATATATATATATATATATATATATATATATATATACAGTGGACCCTCGGTTAACGAATACCCCGGAAATCGTGCAATTATGTAAGTATAATTTTGTAAGTTCTTGTGGAAGTGTATTTTTGGGGGTCTGAAATAGACTAACCTACGTGAAATTTTTCCTTAAGGGAGTAAATTCGTTCGGTAATGGCATTTGAGCAGACTTCAGGAGTGAAGTTTTTACGAAACTCGGGGGTCCACTGTATAACATACATACATACATATATATACACACACAGTGGACCCCCAGTTTACGTACTGCTCAAAACTCGACCCATTATGTAAGTGTATTTTTGTAAGTGCTTTTGTAAGTGTATTTTTGGGGGTCTAAAAGGACTAATCTAATTTACATTATTCCTTATGGGAATAAATTCGTTCGGTAACGGCACTTGAACAGCATTCTGGAATGAATTATGGCCGTTAACCAGGGGTCCACAGTATATATACAGTGGTACCTCGAGTTACGAGCTTAATTCGTTCCAGTCGGCTATTCAGGTGATGATACCGAAGAAATTTTTTCCAATAAGAAATAATGAAAATTAGATTAATCCATTTCAGATCCCCAAAAATACACTTACATAATTGTTCGAGTTGGGAGCTGCTCGTAAGTAGAGGTACCACTGTATATATATACACATACATACATACATACATACAGTTAGTTTAATATCTTTATTATGCACCCCATACCCATTCTGTGGGCAGTAGCATGCATACATACACACACACACCAGTAGCGGCCAGTGAAGAAGCGGGGCCAGGAGCTATGACTCGACCCCTGCAACCGCAACTAGGTGAGTTCACACATATGCATACATACATACCACAGGGGTCAGTCCTAGGACCAGTGTTATTCTTGGTATATGTAAATGACATGACGGATGGGATAGACTCAGAAGTGTGTCTGTTCGCAGATGATGTGAAATTAATGAGGAGAATCACATCGGAAGAGGACCAAGCAGGACTTCAAACAGACCTGGACAAGCTTGACATCTGGTCTAGCAACTGGCTTCTCGAATTCAATCCCACCAAATGCAAAGTCATGAAGATCGGAGAAGGGCAAAGAAGACCGCTGACAGAGTACAGGCTAGGCGGACAAAGGCTACAAACCTCGGCAAAGGAGAAAGACCTTGGGGTGAGTATAATGCCAAGCACGTCTCCGGAGGCACACATCAACCAGATAACTGCGGCAGCATATGGGCGACTGGCAAACCTAAGATTAGCGTTCCGTTACCTTAACAAGGAATCGTTCAAGACACTGTACACCGTGTACGTCAGGCCCATACTAGAATATGCAGCACCAGTCTGGAACCCACACCTGGTCAAGCACGTAAAGAAACTAGAGAAAGTGCAAAGGTTTGCGACAAGGTTAGTTACACAACTCAGGGGTCTGTCCTATGAAGAAAGGTTGAGGGAAATAGGACTAACAACACTGGAGGAAAGAAGGGTCAGAGGAGACATGATAACGGCATACAAAATACTGCTGGGAATCGACAAGGTAGACAGTGACATAATGTTCCAGAGAGGGAACACAGAAACAAGGGGACACAACTGGAAGCTGAAGACTCAGACGAGTCAAAGGGATGTTAGGAAGCATTTCTTCAGCCACAGAGTAGTCATGAAGTGGAATAGTCTAGAGAAAGATATAGTGGAGGCAGGAACCATACATAGTTTTAAGACGAGGTATGATAAAGCTCATGGAGCAGGGAGAGCAGAGACCCAGTAGCGGACAGCGAAGAGGCGGGGCCAGGAGCTGAGTCTCGACCCCTGCAACCACAATTAGGTGAGTACACACATGCATATATACATACATTCACACATATGCATGCATACATACATACACACACATGCATATATACATACATACACACACATGCATGCATACATACATACACACATATGTATGCATACATACGTACACATGCATGCATGCATGCATGCATACACACACACATATGCATGCATGCATACATACATACACACTGCATGGAATAGATAAGGTGGACAGAGACAGGATGTTCCAGAGAGGGGACACAGAAACAAGGGGTCACAATTGGAAGTTAAAGACTCAGATGAGTCAAAGGGATGTTAGGAAGTATTTCTTCAGCCATAGAGTAGTCAGGAAGTGGAATAGTCTAGCAAGTGTTGTAGTGGAGGCAGGAACCATACATAGCTTTAAGATGAGGTATGATAAAGCTCGTGGAGCAGGGAGAGAGAGGACCTAGTAGCGGTCAGTGAAGAGGCGGTGCCAGAAGCTAAGTCTCGACCCCTGCAACCACTATTAGGTGAGTACAATATGCATACATATATAGCAGGAACAGTAGTACAAGTGCATATTTTGTATATTAAGCAAGTTTAAGCTTTTGAAGAGTAGGGGAGTGTGTTTGGCACAGGAGTGGGTGATAATGTACACAGCAGCTTTTTGTTGGGTTTCTAATGGTTTTAGGTGATTTAGTGTAGTAGATCACCAGTGATGTAAGGGTTGATCAGGGAGTGGTACAGTGTAACTAATGTTGAGGTACATAGTAATGTATCTTGGAGGGGATGCCTATTTTGTCTTTCATGTTCATGAGACAGAAAGAAAACTCATCAATCTGCCAAAGTGCAAAAAAAAAAAAAAAAAAAAAAAAGTTTTAACTGGCTTCTATTTTATTCTTATACAATACAGCATTGAATTTCCAGCAAATATCACTGTCAAATTTATTATTTATTCATTTGATGTACTGTACTTGTTCTTTTGATGTACATACTGTACATATTCTTTTGATGTACTGTACTTATTACGTATTTTAAAAATTTTGAAAATAAAATGTTATAATCTCTGTTTTCAGGGGATATTGGGGAATCTGAACACCAGAGTACTGAAAGAACCAAGGGGTGCTATGAAGGTTTTGCAATTTGTAAGTACTCTACCTTACTAAAAAGTATATTACGTGTTCATTAGTTTATATCCATTTACCAAGTGCTGTGTAACATCTTGTAACATTTTGTATATTTTTCATGCTCTGTCTCGGAAACTTGTTTTTAGGGAGTACAATATGAGAATTTTTTGCAAGTTCACTAATTTTCCTTACAGTACAGTAAACCCTTGAGTAAATGAACCTCGGTTTAGTGGACTAGTGGAAGTACGAGACCAGATCTGCTCTGTCATTTGTTTTGGAAATGATGTTCACTCTGCTGGTTGCTGCATTGTTGTTTATTATTACAATGACAACAAAACAGTCTCATCTTTATCCACCACAATTGCCATGACCAGCCACCTGCTCTTTGTCTTAAATAGAAGGCTCATAGTTTTTGGAATTCTGTGATACCTGGAAAATGCAATTTACTGTAGAATCCTGAATAATTTTTTAAAAATTACAATTTTTTTTAATAAATGCTAGAAAATTCAATTTTTTTTTTCTGTGGGGTTCTTGAGGGGCCCCAGTCTGAATGTGTTAATTTTTTTTTTCCCTATGTAATACAGTGGACCCCCGGTTTACGATGGTCTCCAAACTCGCCCTTTTATATAAGTTTATTTTTGTGAGTGCTTTTGTAAGTGTAGTTTTGGGGGTCTAAAAGGACTAATCTAATTCACATTATTCCTTATGGGAATAAATTCGTTCAGTAATTGCACTTGAACAGCATTCTTGAACGAAAAAATATTGTAAACCAGGGGTCCACTGTACTTCATTTTCTTAGCCCCTATTGCACTATTGAGTGTAGTTCAGTCCTCTTCCCTCTGCCCATTGCTGCACAGTTGGTGTGGTTTGCAGGTACCAGCTAGTACATATGCACCCATCCAACTCAAATTGCCATTTAATTTCTATTGTCAACACCTACCCACTTCACTCTGGTTTGTTGGAGTTATGTTGTTGGGGTCTCCCTGCCCATTACAGTATGTTTCAAGATAGCTTCTGCAGTTTTCCTGCCCACCTCAGTCAGTTCCCAGGTGGTTACCACATTGTTTTTACCCACTCCAGTTTGTTTTGATTATGTTCATTCAAGTGGTTCATTACTTCATTTTGGTCCTTTTGGCTTTTTTTACAGAGTTGACCTGCCAGTAGTTCACTACTTTGACTACTGTCTTCCTCTTCATTATCTTGGGCGACCAAGTTTTGTGTTTCACATACTTTAACTGTTAGAATAAACTTGTGACATTGTGACAGGTCCTAAAGTCCCTCTTATCACCATGTCATTTTCCTTTAGTACCAAGCACATATACATCCTATAGTACCTCCCAGACAGCTCCATCTCCTGCCAGGTGAGGCTCTACTTACTCCTCTTAGTGGGGTAAGCGGCCTCCGCCGCTTACCCCACTCACATAATATGGCATATTATTCATTTCAGTGTCTTTATTATAGTTCTAGGATATTTACCATGTTTCTGATATCAATTTGGAATAAATGTAATAGATAGATTACCTTTATTACTAATATTAGCGTAATTACACGGTTAACATCTGACACCCATGATGACTCTCCAGATACTGAATGCTACTGCTTGCCTCTCCCTCTCATATTTAGCTCCCCCCACTTCGTAAAAATGTTAGATGGTGAATTTAATGTATTTTTCTGTAAGCTTAACTCGTATGTGTACAGTATTTTACTTTTTTATTGTTTTCTGTAATATATTAGAGTTATGCAAATTGAAATAAAGTTATCAAGTTGGAGTTTCATTTTTATTTTTATTTTTTTTTCTAATATAGTACGTATTTAATTCACCATTTGGCATCATTACAAAGTAGGCAGAGCTACAGCAGAGGAAGAAGGAGCAGTGTGTCGGTAACTCATGATTCCCCATGACGCTTCACCCCACTATAAAATATTGTATAATTATACTATTACTATCAATAAATGTTATCTACCTATCATATTTATTCCAGAATAATATTAGGTATAACATAAATAACGTAGAAGCATGATAAAGACGACCAAATTAATAAAAACTGACATTATATAGAGAGGTATTGAAGGGTGGAGGGCAGAGAGGGATAAAAAAAAAAAGTGACAGAGAAAACGTTAGGTGCCTGAAGGGTAACTATAGAAGATCACTCTTATCCTATGCAAAGACTGAAAAAAGTGCGATTTTCTTGAAATTTTTTTTCCCCCGAGTAATCAGCTATGCACGCGTTTCCTGGAATATCTTGGAAGTCATTGACCTATTTCATGATGTATTACCATTAATAATAAACAGATTGAAAGGAATTTCCCAGCAAACATAAAACTGAATATTTTAATTTTGGGTGGGGACACTTTTGAAGTGTCAGTAAGGGGTGATTCCTCGATTAGTGACGAAATCTTTTACCGATGGGGTCTTAGGCCCCTATCTCCGTCGTTAAGTGAGGAGAGGCTGTAATGTATATTAGAGCTGATTTCCTCTATTCTGTTTATTACAGTATACAGTACATTACTGTATAAACATTTAAAAACATTCTAAAAATGTTATAAATGGTGCAAAGGTGACATTAAAAAAATATCTAAAGATGGTTGACACAAACCCACTACCAGTACAGTATGCTCCTCGCTTAACAAATTCGCTTACCAACCTACTCTTAGGAATGGAACTCGGTCGTTAAGTGAGGAGAGGTTGTATTCAATGGGACTGTCTCTCATGCTTCTCTGGTTAGTGTCTCGGTGATTCTGCCTTTGCTTGGCAGCTCTAGATCCTCTTTCCCACTTTCTCTATCTTTTGGTGCAGGTATTATGATTGCAGCCAGGCTGCACAACAGGAAACTGCATTTTGACTGCAGAAAGACTCCTTTCTGCATCAGGGTTCATGGAAGGCCCACAGTTCCACCACCTTCCCAGGTTGTGGTGTTCCACTGGACAGCAAGAGCTGGACAGGCATGCATATCCTGGCTGGTACCTGCACATCATGACAGTAACAGTAGTAATAGTGGTCGTAGGGAGGCAGAAGAGACTGACCAGGGCTCACTTGAATGCATGAGACCGTACCAGGCAGCAAATTGTAGATACAGTGGACCCCCGGATTTCGTACTGCTCCAAACTCGAACAATTTTGTAAGTGTATTTTTGGGGGTCTAAAAGGATTACTGTAATTTACATTTGTCCTTATGGAAACAAATTTCTTCGGTAACGACACTCGAACAGCATTCTGGAACGAAGTATGGCTGAAAACCGGGGTACCACTGTATATTAAGAAGTAGCTGTGGCATAGTTCAGTTGGGACCCTCAGCACCCTTAATGCAGGATGGTGCAACTTCAGAAAATAATCTGTCTCCTAGGGCAATGCCTTGGTGCTGGTGAAAGGCTCTTAAGTAAAGGCATTGGAGGGCTACCCTCCCTTTTCTCTGATCATCTCTCATTACCTTCCATTCTCCAGGTGCTTTATGACCCTTACTAGTTAAGTACTTTCCTTTGACAGGTATTGATACTAATTAATAATAGTGAATGAGTTTCCATTTTTGGGTCAACTTGCCTTAGCAGGAGACAGCTGTTGAAGTAAAAAAAAAAAAAAGCTGTAATAATAATGTGAGATTGTAACATATACTTAGCTGTCTGTGTTGGTACAAAGATACACAAAGTGAGGTGCTTGTATGTGGAAGCTCATGAAGGTACGATCACTGTAATTAAATAATTTTGTAAGGTTTTCTTAACTGTTCTCACAGTTTTTTGCCAGTTTCAAAATAATTTGTTTGTTGAAATGTTAACAAACACTGCTTAATTAACAATGAATGAAACATTGTAAATAAGAGCCCCCCTAAAAATGTGATTTTTGAGTTGGGAAACCCATTGAGCCTATTCTTAAAATATTCTATGGCTTTGGCCTTAACTTGAGAACCAAGCTCCGTATTGAAAGAAAACAGGCTACACACTCAACTATCCCAAATAAATGAAAAATTAGGAATTTTAAGTTGAAAGTTATCTAATTTGAAAATCAGAATGAGAAATTCCACAGTTTGGAGTTTTCTATAATTTAGACACCATGGAGCACAAATTTTTAAGAATAAGATAGAAATCAGTATAATGTTCAGTGTTGAAGATGTTAACATGTTAGATTGGTCCATTTTACTGTTTTATTTTAAGAAATGTTCATTTTCAGATATTTAGTATATGTGCATTTGCAACTACCACAAGCTTCAGCACTTATTTCATCTTCAATGAAGAATGTTTGGATCAGAAGAAAAATATAACTATTCAGGAGAATATTTCTTATCCATTCAGGCAAGTATTTTTTCATGTTATTTAAAGCAAATAACTTTGTGCTGGGTTTCTAAAGATTATTATAGGTCTGGTTGAAAGTGCTGTCATATTTTTAACATACCTGCAATCTCCCACCTAGGTGGGTTTCCCATCTCCCCCTCCACCAACAACAACAAAAAAAACGTAAAAATGAACTTGACTGTTGTCCTGCCAGAAGTTTGCTGACATCACTGTTCATATAACTTTCTGAATCACAACATCTCACCCCTCCTTCAAGTGCAGGCTCTGTACTTCCTGTCTCCAGTCCAGCTAATTGGTTTCCTGAATCACTTCATAAATGTCACCCTGTTCACACTCCAACATCACATCAAGCCATAAAAATCACTTCTCTCACTCTGGTCTAATATGCTTTCAGAAGCCTGTTGTATGTTAAGGCCCATCGCACTTAAAACCTCCTTTACTTCCTCCTTCCAACTGTTTCCCAGATTACCCCTACCCTCCCTCCTCCCTTTCTTCCACCCAGATTTATAATACAGCCTCTCCTCACTTAGTGATGTATGTACTGGTTTACCGACAACTCAGACTTATGACCAGCTCTCCAACTAGTATGCAAACCTAAGTAATGTATATTAGAGCTTATTTTCTCTATTCTGTTTATTACAGTACACTGCTGTATAAACATTTAAAAATATGCTAAAAATGTTATAAATGGTGCAAAGGTGACATTAAAAAAAATATGTAAAGATGGCTGACACAAACCCACTACCAATACAGTATGTTACTTGCTTAATGACCAATTCGCTTACCAACCTACTCTTAGGAACGGAACCCTGTCGTTTAGTGAGGAGAGGCTGTACTGTACTGTATCCTCTTAATCATTCTATTCTGCTCATTCTCTAAATTCCAAAACCACCTCAACAACCCCTCCTTAGCCCTCTGAATTTTGCTTTAGGTTACCTACACCATCTAATAGAGAACAGAAAGGCACAGTGCCGTGGCTGGAACAATACATAAGTAACCCACACGTAGGAGAGAGAAGCTTACAACAACATTTGTCTGATTTGGACCATTTACAAAGTCACACTAACACAAAAGAGCGAGGGAGCCAGTATATATAGGCGAGAGGGACAGAACCAAAAGAGGAAGAAAAAGTAGTGGTAATGGTAAGGCTGGTAGGGAAAGTAGTAGTGGCATAATACAGTGGTACCTCGACTTACGATATTTTTTCATTCCAGAATGCTGTTCAAGTGCCATTACCAAACGAATTTATCCCCATAAGGAATGATGTAAAATAGACTTGTTTTTTTAGACCCCCAAAATTACACTTACAAAAGCATTTAAAAAAATAAACTTACATAAAAGGGTGAGTTTGGGGACCATCGTAAGTCGAGGTACCACTGTATTCATATCTCAAGCTAGTTTCAAACGTGGCATCTCAACTGTCTTCAGTCTCTTCATCACTGCAACATTTAAACCCCATACCTCTCACCCATATAAAAATGTTGGTGTCATTGTACTTTGATACTTTCCCCCTTTTTTGCCTCCATAGGTGAACCTGTTTCTTTCAACAGGTGTCAACACGCCACCTATGTTTTACCCCTCGTCCATTCTGTAGTTCACTTCTTCTTTCGTAGTTCCATCTGCCGGCATGCCTACTCTTAAATATCTGAATGCATTCATTTCCTCCATGTCTTTCATTGCCCAGACTTTGTTATTCTTGTGACCTTGCTCTTTTCATTGTACAGTGGTACCATGACTTAAGAGTTTAATTCATTCCGTGACTTAGCTCATACCTCAATTTGGTCGTATATCAAATCAGTTTTCCTCATTGAAATTAATTGAGATGCCATTACAGTCATCCCTTGGTTTTCAATTTTAATCCGTTCCAGATGGATCAGCTCAAACCAAAATCGGTGAAAACCAAAACTATTTTCCCCATAAGAAATAATGGAAATTCAACTAATCCATTCCAGAAACCCAGAAGTTTTGAAAAAAAAAAATTTGGGGCCTTAAAGATAGATTTACATGCACAAATGAATGAACTCTATGTGGCACTTACATATATTGAAGACTGATGTTGCTGGATGGAAGAGAGGGAGGAAGGGAGAGGGAAGAGACCCTATTTTTTTTGGAAGGGGATTCCCTTCCATAAGGAATTTAGGTACCAAGTCCTTATCTGGGGTCACTTCCCTGCATGCCTGCTACACTCACTCCCTGCCTGCTACACTCCCTCCCTGCCTGCTACACTCCCTCCCTGCCTGCTACACTCCCTCCCTGCCTGCTACACTCCCTCCCTACCTGCTACACTCCCTCCCTGCCTGCTACACTCCCTCCCTGCCTGCTACACTCCCTCCCTGCCTGCTACACTCCCTCCCTACCTGCTACACTCCCTCCCTACCTGCTACACTCCCTCCCTACCTGCTACACTCCATGCATACATGCTACACTCCCTGCATACATGCTACACTCCCTGCATACATGCTACACTCCCTGCATACATGCTACACTCCCTGCATACATGCTACACTCCCTGCATACATGCTACACTCCCTGCATACATCGCCTACACTCCCTGCATCCTAGCTACACTCCCTGCATACCTGCTACACTCCCTGCATACCTGCTACACTCCCTGCATACCTGCTACACTCCCCTGCATACCTGCTACACTCCCTGCATTCCTGCTACACTCCCTGCATACCTGCTACACTCCCTGCATACCTGCTACACTCCCTGCATACCTGCTACACTCCCTGCATACCTGCTACACTCCCTGCATACCTGCTACACTCCCTGCATACCTGCTACACTCCCTGCATACCTGCTACACTCCCTGCATACCTGCTACACTCCCTGCATACCTGCTACACTCCCTGCATACCTGCTACACTCCCTGCATACATGCTACACTCCCTGCATACCCGCTACACTCCCTGCATACCCGCTACACTCCCTGCATACCCGCTACACTCCCTGCATACCCGCTACACTCCCTGCATACCCGCTACACTCCCTGCATACCCGCTACACTCCCTGCATACCCGCTACACTCCCTGCATACTCTCATACTGCCTCGCCAAGTCAACTACACGCACACCTCATTCGTGTTTTTCTATGATTTCATACTTTAATTCAATGGACATCATCTTCCTCCTCTTCTCAGTACTGCTCTTTGCACTTACTTTCTTAGGACCCATGATTAGAAAAAAGAAATTTGTGAAAATAACTGCACAAAAAGCACAAAATGCTGGGATGCTGGGTGAATGTTGTGGCGTTCATTGCGCCAACTAGTGGCAGCGTATCTAAAGCTCGCTCATAACTCAGATTTTGGCTCGGAACTCAAAGCAAAAAATTGACCGAGCGACGGCTCGTAACTTAGAAAACTCGTACGTTGGGGTGCTCGTAAGTGAAGGTACCACTGTATATACATGTGCATGCATGCACATGTATATACAATGTACATACATGTGCAATACATGTGCTTGTATGCACATGTATGTACAATACATGTGCTTGTATGCACATGTATGTACAATACATACATACGAATAATAAAGTGTAATTAAAGTGTTGTCAGTGGTCAATAATAACCCACATGAAGACACTCACGACATTAATTGATGTATACATTACAACCTTCTTTGTGGATCCTCCTTATTACAGCTCCTCTCAATCATAATAATAATATCTTTATTTACTACAAGTACATGTACATGGTATACAGACCACAGCTGACATCAATGACATACTACTATATAGAAAGCCACCTTGTTATGCAGAGCATTTCTGGCAGATTAGATGGTGAAAGTTTCTTTTTCTGGTCACTCTGCCTCAGTAGATGATGACCAAAATGTTAACAGAGAAAATGAATGAAGCTGAGATCATAAGAAAATAATACAGTATCGAAAGCCAAAATGGAATCAGAGCTGCTCCACAACCTTATATGCAGTAAGATGACTACAATACCTTTACAAATGTATGGCAGGAAAATACCACTACTACCTATAATTTCTAAGGCCTTGGAGGAGGAAGCCAGTTGTTGATTCATTATGTAATCCTTCCACAGGAAATTGGGCAGGGCATTCCTCAGTTCTTTGATTTTCTTAGAAACCATCAGAGCTTCATGTTTAATTTTCTTCTTGGTACCTTCAGCACTACAAATATTGCTCTTGGGTGTCATTATTAACTTTTCACTATCACTACCTCTACCTCTGAAATTAAAAGTGCTGACAAGGTTGTGATTTAACCCTTAAACTGTCCAAACGTAGATCTACGTTTTCTCGCCCAGTGCTCCGAATATTTTGAAAAAAAAACAAAAAAAAATTCTTAAATTAAAGAGGGCAGTTTTCTGTGTGTTATAAGACCACAACCTTATATGCTCCACAACCTTATATGCAGTAAGATGACTACAATACCTTTACAAATGTAGGTAGTAGGTTGGTAGACAGCAACCACCCAGGGAGGTACTACCGTCCTGCCAGGTGACTGTGAAACAGAAACCTGAAACTGTTTTACATGATGGTAGGATTGCTGGTGTCTTTTTTCTGTCTCATAAACACGCTGGATAACAGGTATATCTAGCTACTTCTACTTACACTTTAGGTCACACTACACTGGCATACACATGCATATATATACATACACACATCTAGGTTTTTCTTCTTTTTCTTAATAGCTCTTGTTCTTTTTATTTTCTCTATTGTCCATGGGGAAGTGGAAAAGAATCTTTCCTCCGTAAGCAATGCGTGTCGTATGAGGCGACTAAGATGCCGGGAGCAATGGGCTAGTAACCCCTTCTCCTGTACAAATCTACTAAAAACGAGAAGAAGAAAAACTTTATAAAACTGGGTTGTCTGAATGTGCGTGGATGTAGTGCGGATGATAAGAAAGAGATGATTGCCGATGTTATGAATGAAAAGAAGTTGGATGTCCTGGCCTAAGCGAAACAAAGCTGAAGGGGTAGGCGAGTTTCAGTGGGGAGAAATAAATGGGATTAAGTCAGGAGTATCTGAGAGAGTTAGAGCTAAGGAAGGGTAGCAATAATGTTGAAGGATCAGTTATGGAAGGAAAAGAGGAATATGAATGTGTAAATTCAAGGATTATGTGGATTAAAATAAGGGTCGGATGCGAAAAGTGGGTCATAATAATCGTGTATGCACCTGGAGAAGAGAGGAGTGTAGAAGAGAGAAAAGAGATTTTGGGAGATGTTAGCGAATGTATAGGAACCTTTGAACCAAATGAGAGAGTAATTGTGGTAGGGGACCTAAATGCTAAAGTGGGAGAAACATGCAGAGAGGTGTAGTAGGTAAGTTTGGGGTGCCAGGTGTAAATGATAATGGGAGCCCTTTGATTGAACTTTGTATAGAAAGGGGTTTAGTTATAGGTAATACATATTTTAAGAAAAAGAGGATAAATAAGTATACAAGATATGATGTAGGGCGTAATGACAGTAGTTTGTTGGACTATGTATTGGTAGATAAAAGACTGTTGAGTAGACTTCAGGATGTACATGTTTATAGAGGGGCCACAGATATATCAGATCACTTTTTAGTTATAGCTACAGTGGGAGTAAAAGGTAGATGGGATACAAGGAAAATAGAATCAGTAAGTAAGAGAGGTGAAGGTTTATAAACTAAAAGAGGAGGCAGTTAGGGTAAGATATAAACAACTATTGGAGGATAGATGGGCTAGTGAGAGTGTAGGCAATGGGGTCGAAAATGTATGGGGTAGTTTTAAAAATGTAGTGTTAGAGTGTTCAGCAGAAGTTTGTGGTTACAGGCGAGTGGGTGCGGGAGGGAAGAGGAGCGATTGGTGGAATGATGATGTAAAGAGAGTAGTAAGGGAGAAAAAGTTAGCATATGAGAGGTTTTACAAAGTAGAAGTGATGCAAGGAGGGAAGAGTATATGGAGAGAAAAGAGAGGTTAAAAGAGTGGTGAAGCAATGTAAAAGAGAGCAGATGAGAGAGTGGGTGAGATGTTATCAGTAAATTTTGTTGAAAATAAGAAAAAGTTTTGGAATGAGATTAATAAGTTGAGGAAGCCTAGAGAACAAATGGATTTGACAGTTAAAAATAGGAGAGGAGAGTTATTAAATGGAGAGTTAGAGGTATCGGGAAGATGGAGAGAATATTTTGAGGAGTTGTTAAATGTTGATGAAGACAGGAAGCTGTGATTTCGTGTGTAGGGCAAGGAGGAATAACATCTTGTAGGAGTGTGGAAGAGCCAGTTGTGGGTGTAGGGAAGTTCGTGAGGCAGTGGGTAGAATGAAAGGGGTAAGGCAGCTGGGATTGATGGGATAAAGATAGAAATGTTAAAAGCAGGTGGGGATATAGTTTTGGAGTGGTTGGTGCTATTATTTAATAAATGTATGGAAGAGGGTAAGGTACCTAGGGATTGGCAGAGAGCGTGTATTGTTCCTTTGTATAAAGGCAAAGGGGACAAAAGAGAGTGCAAAAATTATAGGGGAATAAGTCTGTTGAGTGTACCTGGTAAAGTGTATGGTAGAGTTATTATTGAAAGAATTAAGAGTAAGACAGAAAGCAGGATAGCAGATGAACAAGGGGCTTTAGGAAAGGTAGGGGTGTGTAGACCAAGTGTTTACAGTGAAACATATAGGTGAACAGTATTTGGATAAGGGTAAAGATGTTTTTGTGGCATTTATGGATTTGGAAAAGGCGTATGATAGGGTAGATAGGGGGCAATGTGGCAGATGTTGCAGGTGTATGGAATAGGAGGAAGGTTACTGAAAGCAGTGAAGAGTTTTTATGAGGATAGTGAGGCTCAGGTTAGAGTGTGTAGGAGGGAAGGGACTATTTCCCAGTAAAAGTGGGCCTTAGACAAGGATGTGTGATGTCACCGTGGTTGTTCAATATATTTATAGATGGGGTTGTAAGAGAAGTGAATGCGAGGGTCTTGGCAAGAGGTGTTGGGCTAAAAGATAAAGAAGCAAATACAAAGTGGGAGTTGTCACAGTTGCTTTTGCTGATGACACTGTGCTTTTGGGAGATTCTGAAGAGAAGTTGCAGAGGTTGGTGGATGAATTTGGTAGGGTGTGTAAAGAAGAAAATTGAAAGTGAATATAGGAAAGAGTAAGGTGATGAGGATAACAAAAAGAATAGGTGACGAAAGATTGGATATCAGATTGGAGGGAGAGTATGGAGGAGGTGAATGTATTCAGATATTTGGGAGTGGACATGTCGGCGGATGGGTCTATGAAGGATGAGGTGAATCATAGAATTGATGAGGGAAAAGGGTGAGTGGAGCACTTCGAGTCTGTGGAGACAAAGAACCTTGTCCATGGAAGTAAAGAGGGAATGTATGAGAGTATAGTTATACCAACGCTCTTATATGGGTGTGAAGCATGGGTGATGAATGTTGCAACGAGGAGAAGGCTGGAGGCAGTGGAGATGTCATGTCTGAGGTCAATGTGTGGTGTGAATATAATGCAGAGAATTCGGAGTTTGGAAATTAGGAGGAGGTGCGGGATTACCAAAACGATTGTCCAGAGAGCTGAGGAGGGTTGTTGAGGTGGTTTGGACATGTAGAGAGAATGGAATGAGACAGTGACTTGAGAGTGTATAAATCTGTAGTGGAGGGAAGGCGGGGTAGGGGTCGGCCTAGGAAAGGTTGGAGGGAGGGTAAAGGAAGTTTTGTGTGCGAGGGCTTGGACTTCCAGCAAGCATGTGTGAGCGTATTTGATAGGAGTGAATGGAGGCATATGGTTTTAATACTTGACGTGCTGTTGGAGTGTGAGCAAAGTAACATTTATGAAGGATTCAGGAAACCGGCAGGCGGACTTGAGTTCTGGAGATGGGAAGTACAGTGCCGGCACTCTGAAGGAGGGGTGTTAATGTTGCAGTTTTATAACTGTAGTGTAAAGCACCCCTCTGGCAAGACAGTGATGGAGTGAATGATGATGAAAGTTTTTCTTTTTCGGGCCACCCTGCCTTGGTGGGAATCGGCCGATGTGTTAATAAAAAAAAAAAAAAAAAATTATTTTCTTATAATTACAATTTATAATAGTTCTTGTGATTTCATAGCCAATCTTTGTTCTGACACTATTAGATACTGAAAAAGTACTCAGTCATAATCACACCGACAGGTGAACATTTTCACCTGCTTTGGTCATTTACTATTGTCTAGAAATATATACAAAGTATTTATAAGTCTCAGCAATGTTTTAGACATGCTGGAGTATATATGAAACTTCTTGAAGCATGGTGTTTATGACAAGTGTCATTAAACTGCTGACAGGGTAAGCAGTGGAGTGACACTTGATGATAGTGCACTGCTGCAGGGAACCTTGGCTTTATTTGTTTTCAATGTTACACACAAACAAGTATGTCTGTCTATCTGTCTGTCTGTATGTATCTGTCTAGCTCTACTTATCTGTCTTTCTGTCTGCCTGTGTGTATGTCTTTCTGTCTGCCTGTGTGTGTCTCGGTCTTTCTGTCTAAATGTGTCTCTTGGTCTTTTCTGTGTGTGTCTCGGTCTTTGCCTGTGTGTGTCTCGGTCTTTCTGTCTGAATATGTCTTGGTCTTTGTCTGCCTGTATGTATGTCTTTCCGTTTGCTTGTCTCACAGTCTCAGAGAGAGGCTCGTGAACCAACAGGTACATATTACACACGATGCAGAAGTGACAATGCATATTACTTGCCAGTCATGCTTTTTATGTCTTAGATCTACAAGCACTGTATAGCACTTTGCTTGGAATTTTTGGGTTATCCTAGGTAATTTACAATATGTATAATAACTGTACTTATGTGTACATGCGAGAGACAGACAAGAGATATAGAGAGACAAGAGATATAGAGACACAAGAGATATAGAGACACAAGAGATATAGAGAGACAAGAGATATAGAGAGACAAGAGATATAGAGAGACAAGAGATATAGAGAGACAAGAGATATAGAGAGACAAGAGATATAGAGAGACAAGAGATATAGAGAGACAAGAGATATAGAGAGACATAGAGAGACATAGAGAGACATAGAGAGATATAGAGAGACATAGAGAGACATAGAGAGACATAGAGAGATATAGAGAGACATAGAGAGATATAGAGAGATATAGAGAGACATAGAGAGACATAGAGAGACATAGAGAGACATAGAGAGACATAGAGAGACATAGAGAGACATAGAGAGACATAGAGAGACATAGAGAGACATAGAGAGACATAGAGAGACATAGAGAGATATAGAGAGAATAAGAGATATAGAGAGATATAGAGAGATATAGAGAGATATAGAGATATAGAGATATAGAGAGAGATATAGAGAGATATAGAGAGATATAGAGAGATATAGAGAGATATAGAGATATAGAGAGATATAGAGAGATATAGAGAGATATAGAGAGATATAGAGAGATATAGAGAGATATAGAGAGATATAGAGAGATATAGAGAGATATAGAGAGATATAGAGAGATATAGAGAGATATAGAGAGATATAGAGAGATATAGAGAGATATAGAGATATAGAGAGATATAGAGAGATATAGAGATATAGAGAGATATAGAGAATATAGAGAGATATAGAGAGATATAAGAGAGATATAGAGAGATATAGAGAGTATAGAGAGATATAGAGATATAGAGAGATATAGAGAGAGATAGAGAGATAAGAGAAAAGAAAAGAAAATATGAAAAGGGAAAGGAAAAAGAAAATATAAAAAAGGAAAAAAATATAAAAAAAGAGAAAAGAGAGAAATAAAAATAAGAAAGAGAATAAGAGAAAAGAGAAGAATAAAAGAGAAGAGAATAAGAAAAAGAGAAAGAAAATAATAAAGAAAGAGAAAGAAGAGAAAAGAAAAAGAGATAAAAGAGAAAAAAAAGAAAAAGGAAAAAATATAAAAGAAGTATAGGAAGGAAAATTAAGGGGAAAAAGAGTTATAAAAAGAAAAGGGGAAAAATTGGGGGAGAAAAGAGAAAAGGGGTTAAAAAAAGGAAAAAAGTAAAGGGGGGAAATTAAAAAAAATAAAAAAAGGGGAAAGAATTAAAAAAAAGAAAAAGAGAAAAAAAAATTAGGAAGAGAAAGAATAAAGGAAAAAGAAAAGGGGAATATAAAAGGAAAAAAAAAAATTAAGAAAAAAGAAATAAGAAAAGGAAAATTTTTAAAAAAGGGATAAAAGGAAAGAAAGAGAAAAAGGGAGTATAAAAAAGAAAAAAGGGTATAGAGAAAAGAAAAGAAAAGAGAAAAAGGAAAAAGAGTAGGGGGAAATAAGGGGAAAAAAGAAGAATAAAAAGGGAAAAAGGAAAAAAAAGGATAGAAATAAATAAAATAAAAGAGAAAAGAAAAAGAAAAAAAAGGAAAATTTAATTTTAAAATTAAAATTTTTTTAGAATTTAAAGGAATTTAGGATAATGGGTATAAAAAAAAAGGGATTTAAAATTTTAGAGTTAAAAGGGGTAGATTAAAAAAAAGGGGGGTTTTAAAAAGTTTTTTGATTTTATGGGGTTAAAAAATGTTTTTGGGGTTTAGGGGGTTTTTAAAAATTAAAAAAAAGAGGGATTGGGAATTTTTTTTGGAAAATTTTTTAGAATTTGAGAATTTAAATTGGGAGTTTAAAAAATTAAAAAGGGGCAAAAAAAGTAAAAGGGATGGGGATAATAAAAATTAAGGTAATGGAAGACGGATATCGGGGGGGGAGGGGGGGAGTATGGAGGAAGGGAATTATTTCGGATTTTGAAGTGGACTTGTCAGCAGATGGGGGTTTTGAAAGATAATGAACCATGTTTTATAAAAAAAGGGGATGGGGACTGGGAATCTTTTGGGGACAAAAAAAAGTTATCCCTAAAAACAAAAAAGGGGAAAGTATGAAATATATAGTGGTCCCTCTTATAGGGGCTGAAGCATGGGTGGGGAAAATTTTAACAAGAAGGTTGGATGCAGTGGAATGTCTGAGGTATACAGTGGACCTCGAGTTACGTGGTCCCCCCCAAAACGCCCTTTTTTGTAAGTTTATTTTTAAAATTTTTTGGTATATTTTTTCGGTTAAAAAGGGCTAGTCTATTTTACATTATTCCTATGGGGATAAATTTTTGTAATGTTTTCAATTTTCGAAACAAAAATATCGTTCAGTACCCTGTATTGGGGTGAAAGTTATCAGAGAATCCGTGCGGGTTGAAGAAATTGGGGGTTTTTAAAAAATTTTTCCAGAGGGCTGAGGAGGAGTTACTGAGGTGGTTTGGATATTTAGAAAGGATGGAATGAAATAGAATGATGTGGAAGGCACATAAATCTGTAATGGAAGGAAGGTGGGGTAGGGGTCGTACTAGGAAAGGTTGGAGAGTGGGGGTAAAGGAGGTTTCGTGTGCGAAAGGCTTAGATTTCTAGCAAGCATGCGTAAGCATGTTGGATAGGAGTGAGTGGAGGCAAATGCTCTTTGTGACTTGATGTGCTGTTGGAGTGTGAGCAAAGTAACATTTATGAAGGAATTCTGGGAAACTGGTTAGCTGGACTTGAGTCCTTGAGTTGGGAAGTACACTGCCTGCACTCTGAAGGAAGGGTGGAGATATGTTGCAGTTTTTTAACTGTAGTGTAGGCATGCCTGTGGCAAGACAGTGATGGAGTGAGGGATGATGAAAGTTCTTCTTTTTTGCTCCACCCTACCTCAATGGGAAACTGCTGATGTATTAATAAAAAGAAAATTGATTGGTGCTCAGGTGTGCTTGGGCCCAATGCCATCTTTACTTGTTCTGCAATCCATCACCATTAAGCATTTATTGTTTGCTAGAGAAAGATGAAGCTGCAGGTGCTTTTATTTTCTCAGCTAAGCTAGCTACATTGTTTATGGAAGTGCTCATGGTGATTATAAGAATTTGCATATACATACAGTGGAATCTCAGTTGTTGAACTTAATTCATTCCAGATGTCAGTTCGACAACCAAAATGGCTGACAACCTAACCAATTTTTCCCATAAAGAATAATGTAAATAGAATTAATCCGTTCCAGACCAAAAATGACAATACAGTGGACCCCCGCCTAACGAACACCCCGGAAATCGTACAATTATGTAAGTATAATATTGTAAGTGTATTTTTGGGGGGTCTGAAATGGACTAACCTACAGTGGACCCTCGGTTAACGAATACCCCGGAAATCGTGCAATTATGTAAGTATAATTTTGTAAGTTCTTGTGGAAGTGTATTTTTGGGGGTCTGAAATAGACTAACCTACGTGAAATTTTTCCTTAAGGGAGTAAATTCGTTCGGTAATGGCACTTGAGCAGACTTCAGGAGTGAAGTTTTTACGAAACTCGGGGGTCCACTGTACTTGACATTTTTTCTTAAGGGAGTAAATTCGTTCGGTAATGGCACTTGAGCAGGCTTCTGGAATGAAGTTTTTACGTTACTCAGGGGTCCACTGTAATAATGTACTAAGTACTACATAAAACAATATATAAAATTATACAGCACAGGGAAATTGTAAAAATGAATACTAAATGAAAATTTAACTGCAATACACAAAACGTAACATTAACTTAACATTACCTACAAAGTTAATAAATCACTTTCCACTGCCTCAAAATAACATTATTCACTGTGTTATTCCCTTAGCCTCAAAACCCCTTACATAATTGCTCAAAGAACAATAATTTTTCAAACATAATCCTGTGCAAATGTTGAAACTTATATCTCATAAATGTATAAACCTGTTATAATTAATGCAACCTAATCTAACTTTGTTTCTACAGCATTACCAAATAAAGAAATCCATTCTCATGTACTCTTGTACATGATGTTGATATATTATAAAACTGTAATGCTTCAAAATTGTAAAACTATTATGTTTCAAAATTGTAAAATTATTATGTTTCAAAATTGTTAAGTTCAAATTATGTTCAAATTTTATTGCTTAAATACACAGGGAAGTGTTCTTGGCCCACTTCTCTTTCTCATTTACATAAACGACCTACCAAATGCATCTCAACTGCTCAAACCCATACTATTTGCAGATGACACTACATTCGTCTTCTCTCGCCCAAGCCCAGACATACTAGACAACACTGTAAATGCTGAATTGCAGAAAATATCTACCTGGATGATGACTAATAAGCTTTCTCTCAATATTGATAAAACCTATTTCATTCAGTTTGGAAACAGAGCTACAAATGTACCACTTAACATAATGATAAACGGGTCCCTTGTCACAAAACTCGCAGAGGGAAAATTCTTAGGAATCCATCTTGACAGTGGCCTCAAATTTCAGACACACATACAACAAATTTCCAAGAAAGTCTCCAAGACCGTAGGAATACTATCCAAGATACAGTACTATGTTCCACAACTGGCTCTCCTTGCCCTGTATCACTCACTCATTTACCCCTACCTCACCTATGGAATCTGCGCATGGGGCTCAACAACAATAAATCATCTCAGACCATTAATAACAACAAAAGGCTGCAGTCAGAATGATGATAAATTCCCACTCCAGACAACATGCTCCACCAATGTTCAAAAATCTAAACTTATTCACCATACAAGACATCCATACTTTTTACTGTGCCTATTACATACATAGAACACTAAACTCAAATAATAACCCACCACTCAAACTTCTCCTTACCAACCAGGACACATGACCATAACACAAGGCACAGATCACTCTTCGATGTTCCCCTTGTCCATCTCACACTATGCAAAAACTCAATGCACATTAAAGGCCCAAAAATTTGGAATTCATTACCTGTGATTACCAAAGAAACCCTGCCTGTACCTCAATTCAAAACTCTGCTGAAAAACCACCTACTCACCCAAAACTAAATACAGTGGTACCTCGAGTTACGATGGTCCCCAAAATCGCCCTTTTATGTAAGTTTATTTTTTTAAATGCTTTTGTAAGTATATTTTTGGGGGTGTAAAAGGACTAGTCTATTTTACATTATTCCTTATGGGGATAAATTTGTTTGGTAATGGCACTTGAACAGCATTCTCGAACGAAAAAATATCGTAACTCGAGGTACCACTGTACACATTAATACAATTACAGTGGACCCCCGCCTAACGAGCAAAATTCATTCCAAAAGTCTGCTCAAGTACCATTACCGAACGAATTTACTTTCCGGGGTGCTCGTTAGGCGGGGGTCCACTGTAATCGTTTTGAGTTGTTTGATCTGATTTAATAAATTGCATTACTACAAATAATAAATTATTATGTTTAACTTATGTTCAAATTTCACTGCTTAAATACTCAATTATACTTATTTTGTAAATTGTCAACTATAATTTTTACCATTTAGTACAGTGGACCCCCGGTTTTCGTGATGCTCCAAACTCGAACAATTATGTAAGTGTATTTTTGTAAGTGCTTTTTATATTTGGGGGTCTAAAAGGACTAGTCTAATTTACATTATTCCTTATGGGAACAAATTCGTTTGGTAACGGCACTTGAACAGCATTCTGGAACAAATAAATCACTAGCACTGGGGGTCCACTGTACTATATTGTTAATTAATTTTAAGAATGCCCACAATGCTCTGCATATTAGGGGCTTCTTGCATGTACACCCCATTTATATCCAGGACTATGTACATCTTTGTATCATGTCATAATAAAATTATTATTATTATTATTATTACAGTGGACCCTCGGTTAACGAAAAAAATTCATTGCAGAAGCCTGCTCAAGTGCCATTACCGAACGAATTTACGTCCTTAAGAAATAATGTCATGTAGGTTAGTCTATTTCAGACCCCCAAAACTACACTTCCACAAGAACTTACAAAATTATACTTACATAATTGCACGATTTCCGGGGTATTCGTTAACCGAGGGTCCACTGTATATTGTAGATTGTTTACTATAATTTTTATCATTTAGTTGTAAGTTAATTTTAAGTTTGCATAATCCTCTGCATATAAGGGGCTTTTGGCATGTACACCCCATTCCTACAACTCATTGTACATCTTTGTATCATGTCACAATAAACTATTATTATTATTATTATTATTATTATTATTATTATTATAGAGGAGAGCTAATGGCATACTGGAAGCAGGAGGTGGGGGAGATGTTACTGCTTGGAAGGAGTCACCTTCGAATAATATGTCAGGCAACTCTCCTTCTGGTATTGTTTATCTTCTTTGTCTCTTCACCATGAACACCCTGTTCTGGCTCACTGGTTCTTTGTCTCACTAAAAACCTGTCCAGTGAGGTTTGATTCAGATTCTGTTTTAACATTTGTCTGAATTGAGACATTACAGTGTCATTGTACGTGTTAGATGGACAGATGTCCACTGCTTTGTCTGGATGGTATTTTTCAACAAACTCCTGCACTTCATGCCATTTAGCAAACATTTCCTTGACAAGTGCAATGGGCACATCATCCCTTCCCTCCTCTTCCTCTGATGACAGCTCCTCTGCCGCAGTATGATGCTGCTCCTTCTGAAGGTCTACAAGTTCTGTGGTGAGTTCAGTTCTGTGCTCCTCCACCAACTCCTCCACATCATCTTCAGTCACCTCTAGGCCCAAGGTCTTCCCCAGAGAGACAGTATCCTCTACCAGCTCACCTCATCTTCAAAGCCTTCAAAATCCCTGGCTGCCACAAAGTCAGGACACAATTTCTTCCATGCTGACTGCATGGCCCTGGAATACACATTTCCCCAGTTTTTATCTATAAGCCTCAAGCAGGTGAGGATATTGAACTGGTCCTTCCAGAACTCCCTGAGGGTTAAATTTGTTTCTGAAATGACTTCAAAGCACCTTTCAAAAAGTGCTTTGGTGTAGTTTCTTAAAGTTAGAAATGACTTGCTGATCCATGAACTGGAGGAGTGGTGTTAGGAGGCAAGAACTCCACAATTATAAAACTGAACTCCGCCAGCAACTCGTTTTCCAAGCTTGGAGGGTGAGCAGGAGCATTATCCATAAGTAAAAGGGCCCTGAGTGGCAGTTGTTTTTTAATGAGGTAGTTTTTGACAGTGGGAGCAAAGACCTCATGAACCCACTCAATAAAAAATTGTCTTGTTACCCAAGCTTTTATGTTGGCCCTCCACATTACAGCCAATTTGCTTTTCATAATGTTAAAAACCTCGTGGATTTTCGGAATGATAAACAAGTAAGGGCTTTAGTTTCAAATCCACACTTGCATTACCACACAGTAACAGAGTGAGCCTGTCTTTCATTGGCCTGTGTCCTGGCATTGACTTTTCCTCTTCAGTTATGTAGGTCCTCTTGGGCATTTTCTTCCAGAAGAGGCCTGTCTGTCACAGTTAAATACTTGTTGGGGGAGAAATCCCTCACTCTTTCACAAATAATGGCCTCTGAAACTATCACCATGTAACTGTTTCTCGTTCATCATTCAGCTGCTTTAATTTTTTTCCCTTTGGCCCAGTATCATGCTAGTGGTAGACTTTGATTTACCTAAAAGTTTTTCTATATCAGCCACACGGAGCCTTTCTTCTTCATACTTTCGAATAACTTCCTTTTTAAATTCAGTAGTTCTTTTTACAACTTTATTTTTGCTTTCATCTCTCTATCCTTCTTTGGACCCAGGATGGTTTCTCACAATAAAAAGAATTGCACCAAAACTGCAAAATAACAAGAAAAGATCACAAAATGCACAACAAGAGCTCAAGAGTTGTTTACAGCACATGCGTTAATCACTATACTGGCTGAGACCCATGCTGTGGACTCTGTCTGGTGATCACGTGACCTGAGCATTATCTGTCAACAACCAAGACCACATACGAAAACCAAATTGAACAAATTGGTTTGAAAACCGATTTGTTCAACAACTAGTCTATTTGACTACCAAGGTTCCACTGTATAAGATTTCATTAAAAAGAATTAATCCAGCAGATAAAATAATGAGAGGAAAGTATGAAGTTGACTTGTCTGGAATAAGTATTTCATGGAATGCTTTTATTTTATTACATTGTGAAAATGTGTAGAAAGATAAATTGAATAGGTTATGTAAATTTAATATCTGCTCTATAAGCTCTTGCCAAAAATGTAAACCAATAATGAATTATGGAAATAGTATATAAAGGAACACACTTCATTAATTATGAAGATTTTTGGTGATTGTTGTACATGAAGATTTCTTATCTGATAGAATGTTGCATAAATTACTTTAGAAATTACAAGTTAGTAACACTCATATTTTTCTCATAAAAATTTTCTTTCGTTTCTAGGATTGACTCCATGAGGACGTCCTTTTTGATATGTGACGACAACCATGAGACACTTCTTATATCTGGAGACTTTTCATCTGATGCTCAATTTTTTGTAGCTGTTGGAGTACTGGCTTTGTTGTATGCCATTGGTGCAATAATCGTGTATTGCCTTTTTAGTCATATATATGACACCACTGAGCTTGTTCCAGTTGTGGTAAGTGATTGTTCTAATTGCTTTGTCAATGTAATGAGCAAAGTAGTCATACCCCGCCCTACGTCATTAACCCTTTCAGGGTTGAGAGGCCCTCTCCAAAACTCGTTCTCAGGGTCGAAAATTTATCAGAAAAAAAAAAATTTTTCTTATGAAATGATAAAATAATTTTTTTCCGATCATAATGACACCAAAAGTATGAAATTTGGTGGAAAACTAACGAAATTATGCTCTTGCAAAGTTAGTGGTATCGAAGATATTTACGCATCGGCGATTTTGCCCACTTTGAGCCCAATTTTCGGCCATTTCCAATGTTTTAGTATACTAAAATTATAGCTATTTCGCTAGAATTCCATTTGTTCTATCAATTGAGTACAAGAAACAACCAATTTACTTATTCAACTACCCAATAAAGTGGTCAGAAATTGGCAATTTGTCCAGAATAAACGAGACAGACATTCCTGACACTAAAATAACATTTTATCTGTTCATTAGTCATGTCTCCAGGCCCCTCTTACATTACTTTTGCTTTCCATTTTGAATTTTTATTCTCACAAAAAATACAAGATTTACTGTTTGTATACTGCTGCATCATTGTAAAAATGGTATAAATAATATCAGCGCACTTGTGCAAGAATATTAGACTCGCCAGTTGATGTGTATTGGACGCGTGGCGTGATTTGTTCACTCTTGAACATCGGCAAAACTCAAGCATTTTCGCTACTTTGCGCTCAGTTTCAAGGTACTTGTCATCGTGAAACTAATCAAAATTATATCTATTTCTGTAATATATCTTCCATTCTATCAAATGAGACCAAGAAAACGAGAATACAGTGTACAACCATAAATACCATACAAAAATAGACTGCAAAGTCTCTGTTTTAAACCAAAAACATGGTCGGAGTTTTTTTTTCCTCATGCACTGTGGTGTGCAGGATTTTTTTATACTGCACACACTGACCGCACAGGCCCATTCTCTCACATCTAGGCCTACCAGCCTGTTTCCGCTTGATTTGAGGGCGCTAGAATTTATGCGTACTAGTACGTCAATAACCCTGGTGCGTAAGCCGTACTAGTACGGCGAAAACCCTGAAAGGGTTAATTGGTTCTAAAAGCCGTGGTGTAAAATGGTTCTTGACATAAACCAGACGTATTGCCTTAAAAATGCCTTAAAATTATGACAAACGATGTAAAACTAGCGTAAATAACTCGAGAAAGAATATAACTCGCTAAACCTTAAAGAACACTAAAAACACATTTTAGTCATATTTTTTAAAGAACAATGAACACAATAAAATTGTTATTTACCTTGTGATTTGCCCTTAAAATGTCTTAAGTATGACTAGTTGGAGGAGGAAGGTGAGTTAGCCAGTGAGTATATGTGGGGCTTCTTCATCGACACACCAGAAATAGAGGGAGTCGGTTCTTCTGTCAAGGATTCAAGGGTTTTGAGTTTCTCGACTTTAACTAGAAACTGATCCAAAGTCCCTTGAATTGTGCACTTCTTCCTCTCATTTAAGATAACAATAACAAGTTTATTTTAGCATGATACATGTTTGTACAAAGGAGTGTAACAATTTGGTGAACATGCTGAAAGCCCCTTTATAAGCAGAGCATTTCGGGCAAGCTTAAGACTAACTTAAAATTAATAAGGCAATAGCAGTGCTGTAATTTTACATATTTTCATTAGATGAGTCACAGTGAATAGAAGAAAATTGATTTTTCAACTAGTTCATGCTATATGGCTTTAGTAAGTTCAGTAGAGAATAATTACAGTTTTGATTTAGTACAGTGGACCCCCAGTGTTCGTCCTGCTCCAAACTCGCCCTTTTATGTAAGTGTATTTTTTTTAAATGCTTTTGTAAGTGTATTTTTGGGGGTCTAAAAGGACTAGTCTACTTTACATTATTCCTTATGGGAATAAATTCGTTTGGTAATGGCACTTGAACAGCATTCTGGAACGAAAAAATCATGAAAACCGGGGGTCCACTGTATATAAAAAATACAGTACAGGTCGGCATCACTAATCCGGCATCATCGGGACCTGTAGGGTGCCAGATTAGTGACTTTGCCAGGTTACAGAGTGGTTAGGTTAGAATACACTTAACCCAACGGCAATATTTACGCATCAGCAATTTCACCCAATTTACGTCCTATTTTTGGCCCATTCTTTTGTTCCAGTCTACTGAACTCGGCTATTTCATTAGTATTCCTTCTGTTCTGTCGACTGAGTGCAGTGAGCCCCTGGTTTTCGGGATTAATCCGTTCCAGAGGGTGTCATGAACACCGAATATCATGAACTCCGAATCTATTTTCCCCATAAGAAATAATGGAAATAAAATTAATCCGTTCCAGACACCCAAAAGTATTAAAATAAAATATTTGTTTACGACATATAGACATTAAATTACACACAAAACAATGAGAAATAAAGAAATAATAGTGCAATAGCATGTCACTTACATTTATTGAAGAGTTGTTGATGTGTGGAAGACAGGAGGAGGGGAGAGGATGGAGTAGTATGCTAGTGTTTGGAAGGGGAATCCCCTTCCATTAACACTGCAGGTGCCAAGTTCTTTTATGGGGTTACTGGCCTTTTTCTTTTAATGCCACTAGGACCAGGTTGAGAGTCACTGGAACTTTCACAAAAAATCTGTCCAGGGAGCTCTGTGTCTGGCATTTCTTTAAAACATCCCTGAAATGGGACACCACATTGTCATTGTGCAGGTTGCCAGCATGGCCTGCAACAGCTTTGTTGCAATGATCTCCTTCAGTTCTACTGTATTTCTGACATTCTTTACCACAGGGCTGGCACTAGGAGCTTTCTTGGGGCCCATTGTGGCTTATTTAGCAGTTGCAAACACTAAAAACACTGAAATAATGACTATATCTGGTATGAATGCGTGGGTGGTGGTCGCTCGCTGGTAAACAATAGCACACTGACGCTGAATGGAGTGCCCGGGAATGCTCAGGCCACGCGTACGCGCCCAGGACAAATCATGAACTCCGAGCGGATTCATGAACACCGAGCCAAAATTTTCATGAAAAAACTTAACGAACACCGATTTTAACGAACTCCGACACTCACAAACACCGGGGGTTGACTGTACAAGAAACCACCCATTCACCTATTTCAACTACCCAATAAAGTGGTCAGAAATTGGCAATTTGGCCAATTTCACTCAAATTTCAAAAGATGCCAATTTCAAATAGGGTCCAGAATAAACAATGCAGACATTCCTGGCACTAAAATAACATTTTCTCTGTTCATTAGTCACATCTCCAGGCACATCTTATATGACTCTTGCTTTCCATTTTGAATTTTTATTCGCACAAAAAATTGAAGATTTACTGTTATGCAGACTACTACATTTTTGTAATAATTGTACAGTCAACCCTCCGTTTTCGTGTATCTCTGTTTTCGTGTGTTTCAGTTTTCATGCAGTTTTTTTGTGAAATTTTACCTCCGTTTTCGTTGATTACCTCTGTTTTCGTGCTTGGTACGGAACCTGTCCACCAGTGCCCCGTACATACAAAGCCCGCTAGACCGCCACCCACGCACATTGTCACGCAGTGTAGCATTGTTTATGCTTGAGTGAACATCATCCCAGGAGTTCATACAAAACATTTATTAACAATTCATTGTTTTTGGCCCTTGATTATTGTGTGTGACTACTAAATAAGTTACCATGGGCCCAAAGAAAGCTCCTAGTACCAGTCCTTTGGTAAACAAAGTGAGAAACACGATGGAAATTAAAAGTGTAGCAGGCATGCAGGGAGTGTAGCAGGCATGCAGGGAGTGTAGCAGGCATGCAGGGAGTGTAGCAGGCATGCAGGGAGTGTAGCAGGCATGCAGGGAGTGTAGCAGGCATGCAGGGAGGTAGGCATGCAGGGCAGGCATGCAGGGAGTGTAGCAGGCATGCAGGGAGTGTAGCAGGCATGCAGGGAGTGTAGCAGGCATGCAGGGAGTGTAGCAGGCATGCAGGGAGTGTAGCAGGCATGCAGAGTGTGGCATGAGGTGTAGCAGGCATGCAGGGAGTGTAGCAGGCATGCAGGGAGTGTAGCAGGCATGCAGGGAGTGTAGCAGGCATGCAGGGAGTGTAGCAGGCATGCAGGGAGTGTAGCAGGCATGCGAGGGAGATGCGGGGTAGCAGGCATGCAGGGAGTGTAGCAGGCATGCAGGGAGTGTAGCAGGCATGCAGGGAGTGTAGGGTCTAGGCATGCAGGGAGTGTAGCAGGCATGCAGAGGAGAGGAGGGAGTGTAGCAGGCATGCAGGGAGTGTAGCAGGCATGCAGGGAGTGTAGCAGGCATGCAGGGAGTGCGATGAGCAGGCATGCAGGGAGTGTAGCAGGCATGCAGGGAGTGTAGCAGGCATGCAGGGAGTGTAGCAGGCATGCAGGGAGTGTAGCAGGCATGCAGGGAGTGTAGCAGGCATGCAGGGAGTGTAGCAGGCATGCAGGGAGTGTAGCAGGCATGCAGGGAGTGAGCAGGCATGCAGGAGTGTAGCAGGCATGCAGGGAGTGTAAGGCAGGCATGCAGGGAGTGTAGCAGCAGGGGGCATGCAGGAGTGTAGCAGGCAATGCAGGGGAGTGTAGCAGGCATGCAGGAGTGAGCGGGATGCAGGGGCATGCAGTGTGAGCATGGGGTAGTTCGTGGAGTGACTCTCAAGCTGATCCTAGTGGCATTAAAAGACCACAGAGAGAGCTTTGCTACCTGAAGTCGTTATGGAGGGGGATTACCCTTCCAAACACTAACTCCTCCCTCTTTCCTCCTCCCTATCATCCAGAAGCCAGCATTAGTCTTCAATAAAGGTATGTAATATTGATTTAATTGTTAATTTTTTTTTTTTTTTTTTTAATATTTTTGTCTGGAACGGATTAATTGAATTTACATTATTCTTATGGGGAATATTATTTCGGTCAAAGGCCATTTCGGTTTAAGGCCAAGCTTCTGGAATGGATTACAGCCTTTAACCGAGGGTCCACTGTATTTAGCTATGCTAGAATACTGTATTCCGTTCAGTGTATGCATTCCATTCAGATAGAATAATGTATTATTCCCGCTCTTGTGTACCACTTGTCGTGTGGGTCTTGAGAGAGATATATAGGAGGTCAAAGATACTCCTTGTTGGATGGTTACGGTATATTTACAGTAAGTGAAGGAGAGTCCAGCCACACCGTCTGTCTCGCTCTTAGGTCTAACGCAAGTGAGGCAGTCCGCCTATGTGAGGCTGTGCACATGCGCTGAGCCTCTGACGTCAGCGGGTACCGTGACGTCACACGCAAAGGGACCAGCTGTATAAGTGGGAACAGTGTACATATGATACTGATACGACACTGATCCTGAACGTGGTAACAGCTGTTATTTAACTAAGCTTTCTCCTGAAACCCGTAGTCCAACTAGAACACTCAGAAGGTTCGGATTCGGACCATGGGCTGCGAATTGAGTAGCTCTGTTCTATAATATTTATACACATATAGAGTCACTGGACATGTTCCTAGAAGTGCTGCAGCTTGTGGGACTCTTTGAAACATGGTGTTATGCACAGTGCTGTTTTACACTCGCACATAAAACGAGTGTCTGCATTTTTGTGGGTGTGTTGTTGTGGTTGTGCAGTTTGTTGTGGTGTGTGGGTGGTTGAAGGTGACCTTTGTTGTGGATGTGCTGAGTCAGCGGCATGGCTACCAGCCTGGGGTGCTGGTGGTGCTACATGACGCATTACACCACCACCTGCTGCCGCATGTATATTATCCATCCCAATTGTAACATTACCCATTACCCATATCATCTTCCCCACCAACCATGCTATCTTTTCCACCAACCATGCTGTCTTCCCCACCACCCACATAGAAATAAGTCACTTTGTCTGACTTTTTTGGGTTATCCTAGGTTCTCTACTCATATGCTGTACCATCCTGTACAGTGAACCCTTGGTTAGCGGCCGTTCCTGTTAGCGGCCAATTTGGTTAGCGTCTGGTTTTACGGCTCCCGGTTAGCGGCCGTAGGGGACACGTTAACCCGCCGGCTGGGGCCGCTTGCGCTTCAGTTTGGCTGTGTCTCTCGGTGCGTAAGGAAGCTTCTGCTCATTCATCCAGACATTTCGCTTGTTTTCCATAGTTTTTTGTCAGTGCAACTGCGAAATAAGTAACCATGGCTCCCAATAAAGTTCATAGTAAAGTTTCTGTGGCAAAGAGAGTGAGAAACACCATGGAATTTAAGAGAGAAGTGATTGAGAAATATGAGAGTACTATGCGGGTGCTGGAACTTGCCAGGATGTTTGGGAAAAACAAATCAACAATTACAACCATCCTGTCAAAAAAAGAACAAATCAAGGACGCTGATGTTGCCAAAGGAGTTAATGTGCTTACGAAACAAAGGTCACCAATAATGGAACAAATGGAAAAGTTATTGTTATTGTGAATTAAAGAAAAACAAATAGTGGGAGACAGTGTAGTGGAGTCTGTTATCTGTGAGAAGGCAAGGAAGGCAGTTGCACGCAGATCTTGTGAAGAAAACTCCTGGAACAAGTGCTGCTGGTAGTGAATTTAGGGCCAGCAAAGGCTGGTTTGGGAGATATAAGAAGCGCAGTGGCATACACAGTGTTGTAAGGCATGGTGAGGCTGCAAATTCAGACTAACATTCTGCTGAAACGTTTGTGCAGGAATTTCAGGACTACATAAAGAGTGAAAATCTGAAACCCCAACAAGTGTTTAACTGTGACGAAACAGGCCTGTTTTGGAAGAAAATGCCCAACAGAACCTACATCACGCAGGAGGAAAAGACACTGCCAGGACACAAGAATATGAAAGAAAGGCTAACTCTCATGTTTAGTGACAAAACCTTGTTCCACTTCAGGGAAATGTTAGAGGCGCCAGAAACAGAGCACTCTGGACAGTTATTTTGTGCGACAGGGTTCTAGTGACTCAAGCTGGTCCTAGTGGCATTAAAAGAAAAAGAAGGGAAGTAACCCCAGAGAGGGACTTGTTACCTGAAGTCCTTTTGGAGGGGGATTCCCCTTCCAAAAACTAACTCCTCCCTATTTCCTACTCCCTATCTTCCAGAAGCCAGCATTAATCTTCAATAAAGGTATGTAATACTGATTTAATTGTTAAAAATAATATTTTTTTGTGAATATTTTTGTCTGGAACGGATTAATTGTATTTACATTAATTCTTATGGGGAATATTAATTCGGTTAAAGGCCATTTCGGTTAAAGGCCTAGCTCCTGGAACGGATTACGGCCACTAACCGAGGGTCCACTGTAACTGTATTTGTGTATTACCTGGAGAGAGTTCCAGGGGTCAACGCCCCTGCGGCCCGGTCTGTGACCAGGCCTCATGTTGGATCAGAGCCTGATCAACCATGCTGTTACTGCTGGCCGCACGCAGTCCAACGTACGAACCACAGCCTGGCTGGTCAGGTACCGACTTTAGGTGCCTGTCCAGTGCCTGAATAAACTTATTTATTCTTTGAGACATGGGAAAATATGAGTTTCCTCTTTCACTGTGGTACAACTGAACATGAATGAGATGGCCCAGCACCAGAGGTGGAAGGTTGATGGTTGTATGGGTTTTCAGCACTATTTCTGGTATCCTGGGCGTTGCTTTGGGTCGCAAACTCCTCAAAACCATAAAAGTCATCTTCACTGAAGGGAAGAGTCCCAATTCGTCTGGGAGTGAGGTACAGTGGACCCCCGGTTTTCTTTATTTTTTCGTTCCAGAATGCTGTTCAAGTGCCGTTACCAAACAAATTTATTCCCATAAGGAATAATGTAAATTAGACTAGTCCTTTTAGACCCCCAAAAATACACTTAAAAAAATACACTTACATAATTGTTCGAGTTTGGAGCATCACGAACACCGGGGGTCCACTGTATTCTTTACCGCTAGGCATGGTGAACAAGGCGTACTGAATTGGCACTTCCACAATGCACTGCGGCCTCTTCGATTTTTTTTATGCTGCGCACACTGAGCACACAGACCCATTTTCTCACACGTAGGCCTACCAGCTTTCTCCCACCAGATTTGAAGGCACCAGAAATTTGGTGTAGTATTACGGGACTGACACTGGCTTGCAAGCCATAATACTATGGGACTGACAGTGAAAGGGTTAAAAACTCATAAAACAGAGAGGTTCCTTGATGCTGGTAAGTACTTTTGATCTAAGGAATTAGACTTGTGCTCCAGTTCCTTGAATCGAGTATGAATGCCTTCCATTCTCCTAGGTGCTGTACAGGAGGGCCCTGCTTATACAGCAGGTTAGGTTCCGGGGTACTGTTGTAAACCGAAAATCTTTATAAAGTGAAACATACCCTTTTATCCTTTTCAAGTGCATGTGAAAGCCTGATAACATATTTACATTATCATGTATTAAATGAGCAGTAGAGGTAGGCCTAAAAAGTGCATATACAGTACACACATTGCTCACCTTAAAATATTTTTGTCCTTAGCTTATAGTGAGTGGTGAATATATTTATTATAGGAAGTCTGAATAAAAAACTGCATTAGCAAAATACTGTAAAGTGCATTTTTATATTTCAGGACTGTGGTTTTCATATTGTCTTCACTGTTCTCTGGTTGGCAGCAAGTAGTGCTTGGGCTAACAGTGTTGTGAACCTACGTTGGGCTACTAATGTTGAAACCATCATTAGTGAAAATGATGAAATTTGCAAAGTTTATCAATGTACACCTGAAAAAGAAGCTAATTATGCTAAGCTTGCAATTTCTCTAGTAAGTATTTAGCTGATTACATAAATTTACTTTTGTTGCCTAAACTGCTGTTCTTGAAATACAGTAAACCCTCCATATAATGGACTTTGCAAATATGAAAAAAAGTTCTCTAAGTAAATTTATTTGGAAACTGGACAAAGTATATGGTAAACAGAATTGTCCATTTTTGTTACACTCACAGCAAAGTAATCTCCTCTTCTTGTCTGCCACAGTTGCCATTACTGGCCACCCACTTCTCCCAGTTAGTTCATTATATGGAGGGTTCACTCTGTTCATAGTTGCCATTACTGGCCATCCGCTTCTCCCAGTTCATTATATGGAGGGTTCATTCTATTCATAGTTGACCACATTTCTTTTTCATCATTTTAATTTATTATTATTTTAACTTGTTGACCATTTCCCATATAAGCAGGTTACCATTACCCTGTGTTTTTTGTGCAGGTGCTTCCACAGTGTTGCACAGTGTTGTACAGTGTTGAGCATTGTTGTACAGTGTTGAGCATTGTTGTACAGTGTTGAGCAGTGTTGTAATGTATAGTGTTGAGCAGTGTTGCACAGTGTTGAGCATTGTTGTACAGTGTTGAGCAGTGTTCCATTGTTCAGTGTTGAGCAATGTTCTATTATTCAGTGTTTAGCAGTGTTGTAATGTACAGTGTTGTGATGTATAGTGTTGAGCAGTGTTGCACAGTGTTGAGCATTGTTGTACAGTGTTGAGCAGTGTTCCATTGTTCAGTGTTTAGCAGTGTTGTGATGTATAGTGTTGAGCAGTGTTGTGCAGTGTGGTTCAATGTTGAGTAGTGTTCCATTGTTCAGTGTTGAGCAGTGTTGTAATGTACAGTGTTGTGATGTATAGTGTTGAGCAGGGTTGTGTTGTACTCTCAAGGGAGGCTCCTCTATGCTGGTGAGGGGTTCTTGATGCAAGGAATTTGGCTTGCCATTCCCTTCCTTATCTTGAACTTGGTTGCTTCTCATTTTCCTGGGTACTGTATGACCCCTGAGTTTTTAGCATTTTACCCCCCCTAATCTTGTTATGCTTAAGTATCATGACTTGTTCATTCCAGTTCCTCTTGAACCATGGATTGTACAAGTTGTGTTACTTCTTTTTTTTCAGTTAGATGGATCATTTAAATTGTAATGGCTGTGCACTTCTAAGAAATAAATGATGAAAAAAGTGGTTTTTCTATCTTAGATCAACCTGCCTTCGGGAGAATGGCCGGCTTGTTTCCCCACAAATTTGAATCTTTAAGTTCACCATTATAGTCCTCTTACTCTGCATCCGAATTGTACTTTGCATTTTACATCAGGCATATAAATATGCACACACAAACTAATCACACATAACGAGAACACTCATCATAAAATATTGTTTTAAAAATAAAATATTGAAATATGTAGGATTTTAGGTAGTAGGTTGGTAGACAGCAACCACCCAGGGAAGTACTACCATCCTGCCAGGTGACTGTGAACCAGAAACCTGAAACTGTTTTACATGATGGTAGGATTGCTGGTGTCTTTTTTCTGTCTCATAAACATGCAAGAATTAAATACAAAGTGGGAGTTGTCACAGTTGCTTTTTGCTGATGACACTGTGCTTTTGGGAGATTCTGAAGAGAGGTTGCAGAGGTTGGTGGATGAATTTGGTAGGGTGTGTAAAAGAAGAAAATTGAAAGTGAATATAGGAAAGAGTAAGGTGATGAGGATAACAAAAAGATTAGGTGATGAAAGATTGGATATCAGATTGGAGGGAGAGAGTATGGAGGAGGTGAATGTATTCAGATATTTGGGAGTGGACATGTCAGCAGATGGGTCTATGAAGGATGAGGTGAATCATAGAATTGATGAGGGAAAAAGGGTGAGTGGAGCACTTCGGAGTCTGTGGAGACAAAGAACTTTGTCCATGGAAGTAAAGAAGGGAATGTATGAGAGTATAGTTATACCAACACTCTTATATGGGTGTGAAGCATGGGTGATGAATGTTGCAACGAGGAGAAGGCTGGAGGCAGTGGAGATGTCATGTCTGAGGTCAATGTGTGGTGTGAATATAATGCAGAGAATTCGGAGTTTGGAAATTAGGAGGAGGTGCGGGATTACCAAAACTATTATCCAGAGAGCTGAGGAGGGGTTGTTGAGGTGGTTCGGACATGTAGAGAGAATGGAACGAGACAGAATAACTTCGAGAGTGTATAAAACTGTAGTGGAGGGAAGGCGGGGTAGGGGTCGGCCTAGGAAAGGTTGGAGGGAGGGGGTAAAGGAAGTTTTGTGTGCGAGGGGCTTGAACTTCCAGCAAACATGTGTGAGCGTATTTGATAGGAGTGAATGGAGACAAATGGTTTTTAATACTTGACGTGCTGTTGGAGTGTGAGCAAAGTAACATTTATGAAGGGATTCAGGGAAACCGGCAGGCCGGACTTGAGTCCTGGAGATGGGAAGTACAGTGTCTGCACTCTGAAGGAGGTGTGTTAATGTTGCAGTTTTATAACTGTAGTGTAAAGCACCCCTCTGGCAAGACAGTGATGGAGTGAATGATGATGAAAGTTTTTCTTTTTCGGGCCACCCTGCCTTGGTGGGAATCGGCCGATGTGTTAATAAAAAATAAATAAAATTATAAACATGCAAGATTTCAGGTACGTCTTGCTACTTCTACTTACACTTAGGTCACACTACACATTCATGTACAAGCATATATATACACACACCCCTCTGGGTTTTCTTCTATTTTCTTACTAGTTCTTGTTCTTATTTCCTCTTATCTCCATGGGGAAGTGGAACAGAATTCTTCCTCCGTAAGCCATGCGTGTCGTAAGAGGCGACTAAAATGCTGGGAGCAAGGGGCTAGTAACCCCTTCTCCTGTATATATTACTAAATGTAAAATGGGAAACTTTCGTTTTTCATTTTGGGCCACCCCGCTTCGGTGGGAAACGGCCGGCGTGTTGAAAGAAAGAAAGAAGTTCTTGTTCTTATAATTTTTCCTTTTCCTTTCATATCCATGGGGAAGTGGAATAAGAATCTTTCCTCCGTAAGCCATGCGTGTTATAAAAGTCAACTAAAATGCCAGGAACAATGGGCTAGTAACCCCTTTTCCTGTATAGCTTACTAAAAAGAAAAAGAAGAAAACCGTCAAAGTGGGATGTTTGAATGTGCGTGGATGTTGTGCGAATGATAAGAAAGAGATGATTGTAGATGTTATGAATGAAAAGAAGCTGGATGTCCTGGCTTTAAGTGAGACAGCTGAAGGGGGTAGGAGAGTTTCAGTGGGGAGAAATAAATGGGATTAGGTCAGGGGTTTCAAATAGAGTTAGAACTAAAGGAGGAGTGGTAATAATGTTGAATAATCAGTTATGGCAGGTAAAGAATTAATATAAATGTATAATTTCAAGAATTATGTGGAGTAAAATAAAGGTTAGATGTGAAAAGTGGGTTATAGTAAGTGTTTATGCACCTGGAGAAGAGAGAAGTGTAGAGGAGAGAGAGAGATTTTGGGAAATGTGGAGTGAGTGTGTGGGGAGTTTTGAACCAAGTGAGAGAGTAATTGTGGTTGGGGATCTTAATGCTAAAGTGGGTAAAAATGTAGTGGAGGGAGTAGTAGGTAAATTTGGGGTGCCAGGGGTAAATGTAAATGGGGAACCATTAATTGAGCTATGTGTAGAAAGAGGTTTGGTAACAAGTAATACATATTTTATGAAAAAGAGGATAAATAAATATACAAGGTATGATATAGCACGTAAGGAAAGTAGTTTGTTGGATTATGTATTGGTGGATAAAAGGTTGATGGGTAGTCTTCAGGATGTACATGTTTATAGAGGGGCAACAGATATATCAGATCATTATTTGGTTGTAGCTACAGTTAGAGTAAAAGGTAGATGGGACAAAAAGAAAATGGCAACAGCAAGTAAGAGAGAGGTAAAAGTGTATAAACTAAGGGAGGAGGAAGTTAGGGTGAGATATAAGCAACTATTGGCAGAAAGGTGGGATAGTGCAAGCATGAGTAGTGGGGGGGTTGAAGAGAGTTGGGATAGTTTTAAAAATGCAGTATTAGAATGTGGGGCAGAAGTTTGTGGCTATAGGAGGGTGGGTGCAGGAGGAAAGAGGAGTGAGTGGTGGAATGAAGAAGTAATGGATGTGATAAAAGAGAAAAAGGTAGCTTATGAGAGATTTTTACAAAACAGAAGTGTTAATAGAAGAGCAGAGTATATGGAGAGTAAAAGAAAGGTGAAGAGAGTGGTGAGAGAGTGCAAAAGAAGAGCGGATGAAAGAATGGGAGAGGCTATGTCAAGAAATTTTGCTGAAAACAAGAAAAAATTTTGGAATGAGATAAACAAGGTAAGAAAGCCTAGGGAACAAATGGATTTGTCAGTTATAGAAAACAGAGTAGGGAGTTAGAAGATGGGGAGCTAAGGATGGGTTTGGTAGATGGCGAGGAATATTTTGAGGAAATTTCTTTAAATGTCGATGAAAAAAGGGAGGCGGTAATTTCATGTACTGGCCAGGGAGGTACAACATCGTTTAGGAGTGAAGAAGAGCAGGATGTGAGTGTGGGGGAGGTGCGTGAGGCATTACGTAGAATGAAAGGGGGTAAAGCAGCTGGAACTGACAGGATCATGACAGAAATGTTAAAAGCAGGGGGGGAAATAGTGCTGGAGTGGTTGGTATTTTTGTTTAATAAATGTATGAAAGAGGGGAAGGTACCTAGGGATTGGCAGAGAGCATGTATAGTTCCTTTATATAAAGAGAAGGGGATAAAAGAGTGTAAAAATTATAGGGGAATAAGTTTACTGAGTATACCAGGTAAAGTGTATGGCAGGGTTATTATTGAAAGAATTAGAGGTAAGACAGAGAGTAAGATTGCAGATGAGCAAGGAGGCTTTAGAGTGGGTAGGGGATGTGTAGATCAAGTGTTTACAGTGAAGCATATATGTGAACAGTATTTAGATAAAGGTAGAGAAGTTTTTATTGCATTTATGGATTTAGAAAAGGCATATGATAGTGGATAGGGAGCAATGTGGCAAATGTTGCAAGTGTATGGAGTAGGTAGTAAGTTACTGAAGGCTGTAAGAGTTTTATGAGGATAGTGAGGCTCAGGTTAGGGTGTGTAGGAGAGAGGAAGATTACTTCCGGTAAAAGTAGGTCTTAGACAGGGATGTGTAATGTCACCATGGTTGTTTAATATATTTATAGATGGGGTTGTAAAAAGTAAATGCTAGGGTGTTGGGGAGAGGGGTGGGATTAAATTATGGAGAATTAAATGCAAAATGGGAGTTGACACAGTTACTTTATGCTGATGATACTGTGCTTATGGGAGATTCTAAAGAAAAGTTGCAAAGGTTAGTGGATGAGTTTGGGAGAGTGTGTAAAGGTAGAAAGTTAAAAGTGAACATAGATAAGAGTAAGGTGATGAGGGTATCAAACGATTTAAATAAAGAAAAATTGGATATCACATTTGAGAGAGGGATTATGGAAGAAGTAAATGTTTTCAGATATTTGGGAGTTGACGTGTCAGCGGATGGGTTTATGAAGGATGAGGTTAACCATAGAATTGATGAAGGAAAAAAGGTGAGTGGTGCATTGAGGTATCTGTGGAGACAAAAAAAACGTTATCCATGGAGGCAAAGAAAGGAATGTACGAAAGTATAGTGGTACCAACACTCTTATATGGGTGTGAAGCATGGGTTGCAAATGCTGCAGCGAGGAGGAGGCTGGAGGCAGTGGAGATGTCCTGTCTAAGGGCAGTGTGTGGTGTAAATATTATGCAGAAAATTCGGAATGTGGAAATTAGGAGAAGGTGTGGAGTTACTAAAAGTATTTGTCAGAGGGCTGAAGAGGGGTTGTTGAGGTGGTTTGGTCATTTAGAGAGAATGGATCAAAGTAGAATGATTTGGAGAGTGTATAAATCTGTAGGGGAAGGAAGGCGGGGTAGGGTCGTCCTAGAAAGGTTGGAGGAAGGGTAAAGGAGGTTTGTGGGCGAGGGCTTGGACTTCCAGCAAGCATGTGTGAGCGTGTTAGATAGGAGTGAATGGAGACGAATGGTTTTGGGACATGACGATCTGTTGGAGTGTGAGCAGGGTAACATTTGTGAAGGGATTCAGGAAACCAGTTAATTGATTTAGTTGGACTTGAGTCCTGGAAATGGGAAGTACAATGCCTGCACTTTAACCCTTAAACGGTCCAACGTAAATATACGTTTTACCGCTACTGCCCGAATATTTTGAAAAAAAAAAATTTTTTTATATAGAAATGAAGAGCACATTTTTAAGTGTATTAGAATTAAAAAAATCTAGGGTCAGTAGTCACCGAGATATGAGGCGGAGACATTGGCTCTGGATGCTCACCTGACAGCAACAGGAGTCCTGCCGCTTGCAGAATCGTTGCCTATATACAGTGGTACCCGTTTGATGTCCCAAACTCACCCTTTTATGTAAGTTTATTTTTAAATCTTTTGTAAGTGTAATTTTGGGGTCTAAAGGACTAGTCTATTTTACAATTTTAAGGAGATAAATTGTTTGGTAATGGCACTTGAACAGCATTCTGGAATGAAAAAATATAAGTAAACAGTACCATGTACCTTTTTTTTCTCTTTTTTATTATTTTATATAATTTTTATGTTCTGATAATTACAATTTGTAGTAGTTCTTGTGATTTCATAGCCAATCAGTGTTCTGACAGTAATATTAGGTATGAAATTGTACTCAAATGATAATAATAATGATAGTGCTATAATAATAATAATAATAATAATATAGTGCATAATAATAATAATAATAATAATAATAATAGTAATAATAATAATAATAATAATAATAATAATGATAATGCATAATAATAATAATAATAATAATAATAATAATAATAATAAAAATAAATAATAATATGATAATCATTACAATAAATTTCAACCCTAGCATTATGTAAGATATGTGTACTGCCTTATCTCATCTGATCTCCACTAATCAGGACTGTGAATTTGGTGTGGGTGAGGCTAGTTTTATCTCTTCAATCAGTCAGTAATTACAGTGATGACATTTGATGCTTACTCTGCTTCCCTTTATTTGTTACTCAAATTTGTCTGTCTGTCTGTCTGTATCTGTCTGTCTTTCTGTCTGACAGTATGTGTGTCTTTCTGTCTGTCTGTGTGTCGTCTCCTTTCTGTCTGCTTGTCTCAGAGAGTAGCTCATGAACCAAATGGTATTATGCAAATCCCAAGCACAGTATAACACTTTGCCTGGATTTTTTGAGTTATCCTAGGTAATTTACACTAGGTGTAATTGTATTTACATATGTATTCCTTTGAGACAGAGACAGATAGACAAAGAGACAGATAAATACAGACAGACAGATGGATACAAAGACAGCCAATCAGGTACCCAGCTGGCAAGCCAGCTGCTGGCAAGCCAGCTGCTGGCAGCCAGTTGGCCAGGTGGCCAGCCAGCCAGCCAGCTGGCCTGCCAGCCTGCCGACATCACTTTCCACTTAAAAGAGGAGTGTTAACCCTTTGGGGGTCGGTGCCGTACTAGTACGTTTTACGAGCAGGGGTTGGTGCCGTACTAGTACGCCCAAATTCTAGCGGCCTCAATTTAAGCAGAAAACGTCTGGTAGGCATACATATGAAAGAATGGGTCTGTGTGGTCAGTGTGCAGTATAAAAAATCCTGCAGTACACACTGCATAATGAGAAAAAAAACTCTGACCGTTTTCGATTAAAACAGCGAATTTGCAGTCGATTTTCGTATGGTTTTTATTGATGTATTCTCGTTTTCGTGGTCTCATTTGATAGAATGGAAGATATATTACAGAAATAAAGATGATTTTGATTGGTATGACAATGACAAGTACCTTGAAATTGAGCTCAAAGTAGCGAAAATGTTCGATTTTGACGATGTTCAAGAGTAAACAAATTACATCATGCCTCCAATACACATCAACTGGCGAGTCTTATATTCATGCACAAGTGCTCTGATATTATTTATACCATTTTTACAATGATGCAGTTGTATACATTACAGAAAATCTTCTATTTTTGTGAGAATAAAATTCAAAAAGAAAAGCAAAAGTAATGGAACAGGGGCCTGGAGACGTGACTAATGAACAGATAACATGTTATTTTAGTGCCAGGAATGTCTGCCTTGTTTACTCTGGACCCTATTTTGAAATTGGCATCGTTTGAAATTTGTGTGAAATTTGAAAATTGCCATTTTCTGACCACTATTTTGGGTAGATGAAATTGGTAAATAGGCGTTTTCTTGTTCTCAATCGATAGACGAAATGGAGTTCTAGTGAAATAGCTATAATTTTAGGAGACTGAAACATTTGAATTTGTTGAAAATAGGGCTCAAAGTGGGCAAAATCGCCGATGCGTAAGTGTCATGGCTACCGCTAACTCGCGAAAGCATAATTCCGTTAGTTTTCGATCAAATTTCATAATTTTGGTGGCGTTATGATCGGAAAAAGACTCTCTATCATTTCATAAGAAAAAATTAATTTTTTTTTTTCCAAAAAAATTTCGACCCCAGGAACACTTTCCTGAGAAGGCCTGTCGACCCCCAAAGGGTTAATATGACATGACATCAGTGAATCCTTGGTGTTTGCCGCAGTGTTTGCTCTAGCTGGCTCTCAATTTAACTGGTGCTCCCAAAAGGTACTAAGTGGTCCCAGATTTTTTTAATATGGCGCACACCGATTGTTAGGACCCTTTCTATGCTGACCAGGCATCTCAGGCCAATCATGCCAAATTTGGAGGAATGAAAAATAAAACGTAAATATACGTTTGGGGCAGTAGCGGTAAGAACGTATATTTACGTTTGGACCGTTTAAGGGTTAAAGGAATGGTCTGAGATAGTGACAGCTGGGAGGGACTATTCTCAGCTGTCGTATCTGAGCTCCTCTGCAAAGACAGTGATTATGTATGAGTGTGGTGAAAGTTGTTGAATGATGATGAAAGTATTTTCTTTTTGGGGATTTTCTTTCTTTTTGGGTCACCCTGCCTCGCTGGGAGACGGCCGACTTGTTGAAAAAAAAAAAATGTAGGATTACCCTTCCTCTTGATGTACTCCTTACATCAAGTATAGAAGAGTAAGTACCCACACCTGCTTAATGGCACTCGGAGAGTTTGGAGATAGTGGACACATCCATGCAATGAAGCTCATGCTCAACGAGGTTCCACGTGTTCTCTATCAGGTTAAAGTTCAGCAAGTTACCAGGTCACTTATTAAAGAATGAAATTTCACAATCATTATCAAATTTTTTATCTCTTTGGCAGTATAACAAGGGGCACCATCTTGCTTGCAAAAATTGCCCTGGCACTTAACAAAACTGTCAGACAAATAGTCTTCTAAAGGCGTATTTATGATGCCTGCTTTCTGTGAAACCATTTTTTTTTTCTGATGTGGGTTTTCCTTTTCCATACAGTGCTGAGTAACCATCTTGAGTTTAGCAGTTTCCATGATTATTGATAGTGTTTACTTATTTGTATTAAGACAATGTAATTTTTTTTTTTACACCAGCAATCTACTGAAAAAGAAGAAATGCTTTCACCATCACTTACACTCTTACTGTCTTGCCAGAAGGGTGCCGGTACCACAGTGCAGTTACTGTACTTCTCACCTCTAGAACTCAAGTTTGGCTAACCGGTTTCCCTGAATCCCTTCATAAAAGTTACCTTGCTCACACTCCAATAGCTCATCAAGTCATAAAAACCACTTACCTCCACTCCTATCTAATGCACAGAGCCCTTCTTATACTGAACCTCTTCTACCCCCTCTTATACTAAACCTCTTCTAACCCCTCCCTCCAACCTTTCCTAATGCGACCCCTACCCTGCCTTCCCTCCACTACAGATTGATACACCCTTCAAGTCATCCTATTTGGCTCCATCCTTTCTAAATGTCCAAACCACTGCAACAGTATCCCCTCAGTTCTGCCTAATACTTTTAGTAATCCTGCACCTCCTCCTAATCTCCAAACTACAAATTCTCTGTATAATATTTACACTACACATTGCCTTCAGACATGACATCTCCACTATCTCCAGCCTTGTCCTCACTGCAGCATTCACCACCCATGCTTCACACCAATATAATCTCATACATTTCCCTTTTTGCTTCCATGGATAATATTCTTTACCTCCACAGATGCCTCAATGCACCACCCACTTTTTGACCCTCGTCATTTGTTTGGTTCGCCTCTTTCATGGACACTTCTGCCAAAAAAATCCATTCCTGGATATCTGAACACACACACTTCCTCCATACTCTCTCTCTCTTTTTCTAATCTTATACAGTGGACCCTCACTATTCGAACACTCCAAAACTCACCCTTTTATGTAAGTTTATTATTGTAAGTGCTTTTATAAGTGTATTTTTGGGGGTCTGAAATGGACTAATCTAATTACATCATTCCTTATGGGAATAAATTCGTTTGGTAACAGCACTTGAACAGCATTCTGGAATGAGGGTGAGTTTTGGAGTGTTCGAATAGCGAGGGACCACTGTATCCAGTTTTTCATTATCTAAATTTTTTGTTACTCCCATCACCTTGTAATATACAGTAGACTGTCATTTAACACGGTAGTTACGTTCCTGAAAATGCTGTGTTAGTTAAAACCATGTTAGACAAACTGAAGAACTTGTAGGAAAAATAGGGTTACAATTCTGGGAGCCCCCAAAAAGCCAAACAATTTTTTTTTAGACGAACGGATCTTACAAAAATAAAAGTGAATATGTAATTGTAGTTCATTGTCGTGATATATTATTGCTTAAGACTACAAATGCATTAGGAATAATAGTATTTCATACCTTAAATTGTGGGTAATGGGTTTGTGGATGATTGTGAAGAGTGGATATGCATGGTGTGGCCGTACTGGGCTGAGGTGGATGGTTGTTTGTTGTTCCCATAAGTGGATGGTAGAGGTTCTGGTACTAAAGTCGTTGGTTGTATTGGAGTGTGCATAAATTCTGTAATGGATCTCTGGGCTCTTTTACCTTGCAGTATATTATACAGCTGATGGTAAGGCATCATCAGCTGCTCTAGACCCCATTTCAAAGCACTGGTTCTAGATTTGTCAGGGTCCTCTTCAGTGAAAAAGTCTGCAACTTTTTGGACCCCCGAGTATCGGCTGACTCATGTTTCGGTTGCTTTTTTCGGTCCAATTTTGGCCCGACTATCGGCCATTTCCACGAGTATCGGCCCGCATACCAGACCTGTCCGCCTGCCGGCGCTTGTGCGCCTCCCCGCGCAGGCGTCATGAGCCAGTCTAGCTTTGTTTACCATTGAATGAACATTACCCGGCGTGCTCATTCAAACATTTCACAATAAATTTATTGTCTTTATTGCTGGTTTATTGATTGTGACTGTGAAATAAGTCATGATGGTTCCAAAGAAGCTTCCTAGTGGCACCCCTGTGGTAAAGAAAGTGAGGAACACCATCGAACTGAAGAAAGAGATAGTGAGTGGCGAGGATGTGGAAGAGTTGGTGGAGGACCACACCTTTGATATACCTTTGAAGAGTTTCAAGAGTTTGTCTACTCTCTGAGCCCGGCCATGGGCCAGGCTCGTCTGGTGCTTTCCTGGTCAACCAGGATGTTGCTGCTGGAAGCCCGCTGCCCCACATATCTGTCACAGCTTGGTTGATCTGGCACCTGGTGAAGATACTTGTCCAGTTTCCTCTTGAAGGTTTCTACACTTGTTCCAGCCGTGTTTCTGATATCTCCTGGTAAGATGTTGAATAGTTTGGGACCCCGAATGTTGATACAGTGTTCCCTTATTGTTCCCACTGCACCCCTGCTCCTCACTGGGTTTATTTTACACTTCCTCCCATATCTCTCACTCCAGTATGTTTTTATGGCAGTGTGCAGATTTGGGACCAGGCCCTAGAGTACTTTCCAGGTACAGTGGTACCTCTAATTACGAGCAGTTCCCAACTCAAACAATTATGTAAGTGTATTTTTGTAGGTGCTTTTGTAAGTGTATTTTTGGGGGTCTGAAATGGATTAATCTAATTTTCATTATTTCTTATGGGAAAAAATTCCTTTGGTATCGGTACTTGAATAGCCGTCTGGAACAAATTAAGCTCGTAACTCGAGGTACCACTGTATATATTATCATGTATCTCTCTCTCTCATCTGCTCCAATGAGTACATGTTCAAGACTTGAAGGCATTCCCAATAATTTAGATGTTTCACTGGCTCAATGTGAACCGTAAACGATCTCTGTATTTGTTCCAGCTCTGATATTTCTCCTGCTTTGAACGGGGCCGTCAGCACTGAGCAATATTCTAAGTGAGGGAGCACTAGCGATTTAAAGAGTGTCGCCATCGGCATTATTTCTCTTGTTTTGAAAGTTCTCAATACCCACCCCATCATCTTTCTGGCTGTTGTGATCTTTGTCTTGTATGATTTTTAAAAGAAAGATCAGCAGACATAATTATTCCCAAGTCCTTTACGTGTTCTTTTCATTCTATTTGGTGACCCTCTTGAGTTTTGTATATAGTGTTCATTTTGAGTTCTTCATTCTTTCCATACCTAAGCAGCTGAAGCTTATCACCATTGAACGTCATGTTGTTCTCCACTGCCCACTGGAAAACCCTGCTTATGTCTTCCTGTAATTTTTCAGTGTCCTCTACCGTAGTGACCTTCATGCTTATTTTAGTGTCATCTGCAAATGATGATACAGAAGTGTGCCGGGTGTTTTTATCTATGTCTGCTATGAGGATGAGAAACAGTAGAGGTGCCAGGACAGTGCCTTGGGGCACTGAGCTTTTGACCTTGCTGATGCTGGATCTTGCCCTGTTCACTACTACTTTTTGTGCTCTGTGTGCTAGGAACTCGAAAATCCATCTGCCTACCTTTCCGGTAATGCCCATGTCCCTCATTTTGTGAGCTATCACTCCATGATCACTTTTGTCAAACGCCTTTGCAAAATCTGTGTAAATCACATCTGCATTTTGGTCGTCTTCCAATGCCTCCGTAATTCTGTCATAATGGTTAAGCAGCTGTGATAGGCATGATCGTCCCGCTCTAAAGCCATGCTGGTTCGGGTTATGTTGGTTGTGCTGGTCCATGAAATTTGTAATCTGCCGTCTCATCACTTTCGAAGAAGGGAAGAGCTAACAGGAAAGAGCTAACCACTGAAGAGCTGCAAGAGCTTCATCTGGAACAGCATCAGACCACAGTAGAGGAACTTGCTTCAGAGGAGGAGAAAGATGGACTGGATGAGGTGCCTTCTTCAGAGATTAACCCTTTCAGGGTCCGTGCCGTAGTTCTACGGCTTTGCGTTCAGGGTTCAAACCGTAGTTCTAAGTCATGAGCTCAGCTCACTCAGATAAACTTTTAGGGGCAAATTTGGGCCTAGATATGAGAGAATACATCTATGTGGTAAGTGTGCACCACATAAAAAACAAATCCTGCAGCACACAGTGCATAATGAGAGAAAAAAAACTGAAACCGCAATTTTCAATTAAAAGAGCGACTTTGCGGTGTTTTCTCTTTTACTTTGTATAGTTGTATTTGCGATTTCTTGGTCTCATTTGATAGAATGAAAGATATATTACAGATATAGAGATGATTTTGATTGGTTTTAGTACTGCAAATGGCTTGAAACTGGGCTCAAAATAGCGAAAATGTTAAATTTTTGCCTATGTTCAAGAGTAAACAAATGACCTCACACGTCTAATACGCGCCAGCTGGTGGGTCTAATATACGTTCACAAATGTGGTGATATTATTTGTACATTATTACAATATTGCATAACAGTAAATCTTCCATTTTTTGGTTTGAATAAAAATTCATTATGTGAATAAAAAATAAAAATGGAATTCATTTGTAAAGACTGAAAATGTAACTAATGAACAGAGGAAATGTTAGTTTAGTGCCAAGAATGCCTGCATTGTTTATTATGCAACTATTTTGAAATTGGAATATTTTGAACTTTGAGTTAAATTGGCTAAATTACCAATTTCCAACCACTTTATTTTGTTGTTGAAACAGTTGACTGGGCGATTTCTTGTGCTCAATCGATAGAATAGAAGTAATACTAGTGAAATAGCTAAGAATTTGGTCGACTGGAATAATGTAATTGGCCTAAAATGGGAGTCAAAGTCGGCAAAATCGCCGATGCGTAAATATCGCTGACACATCAAAATTCGCGATAGCATAATTTCGTCAAGTTTCAATCAAATTTCGTACTTTTTGTTTTGTTACCTTCAGAAAAAGATTCTCTACCATTTCATAAGAAAAAATAAGATTTTTTTTTTTTTTTTTTTAATTCTTGGGACACTGGCACACCCCTTCCAAAAATGGCCTTGGACCCTGAAAGGGTTAAGGAGATTTGTTCAAAGTGGAATGATGTGCAAAGTTTTGTTGAAAAACATCACCCTGAGCAAGCTGAATAAGCCATCTCTGCAACAAGTTCAGTGACAGAGCCATATTCCACTTCAGGGACATCTTAACCCTTTGGGGGTTCAAGGGGTCTCTCTGAAACTCGTTCTCAGGGTTCACGAATTTAAAAAAAAAAAAATTCTTATGAAATGATAGAGAATCTTTTTCCGATTATAAAGCCACAAAAATTATGAAATTTGATCGAAAACTAACGGAATTATGCTTTCGCGAAGTTAGCGGTATCCATGACATTTACGCATCGGCGATTTCGCCCACTTTGAGCCCTGTTTTCGGCAAATTCCAATGTTTCAGTCTAATAACATTATAGCTATTTCGCTAGAACTCCATTTCTTCTATCGATTGAGTACAAGAAACCGCCTATTTACCAATTTCAACTACCCAAAATAGTGGTCAGAAAATGGCAATTTGGCCAATTTCACACAAATTTCAAACAATGCCAATTTCAAAATAGGGTCCATAATAAACAAGGCAGACATTCCTGGCAATAAAATAACATCTTCTCTGTTCATTAGTCATGTCTCCAGGCCCCTCTTACAATACTTTTGCTTTCCATTTTGAATTTTTATTCTCACAAAAAATAGAAGATTTACTGTTATGTATGCAACTGCATCATTGTAAAAATGGTATAAATAATATCAGCGCACTTGTGCAAGAATATTAGACTCTCCAGTTGATGTGTATTGGACGCATGGTGTGATTGTTTACTCTTGAACATCGGCCAAAATCGAACATTTTCGCTACTTTGCGCTCAGTTTCAAGGTACTTGTCATCGTGAAACCAGTCAAAATTATCTCTATTTCTGTAATATATCATCTATTCTATAAAATGAGACTAAGAAAACGAGAATACAAGCATAAATACCATACAAAAATAGACTGGAAAGTTGCTGTTTTAAACCAAAAACATGGTCAGTTTTTTTTTCCTCATTATGCACTGTGTGGTGCAGGAATTTTTTTATACTGCGCACACTGACCGCACAGACCCATTCTATCACATCTAGGCCTAACAGCCTGTTTCTGCTTGATTTGAGGGCGCTAGAAATTAGGCGTTCTAGTACGTCAATAACCCCAGGGCGTAAGCCATACTAGTACGACCAAAACTCCGAAAGGTTAAAGAGGTGCCAGAAACAGAGCATTCTGGACAGTTATTTTGTGAGACGGGGGTCCAGTGACTCTCACGCTGGTCCTAGTGCCAGTAAAAGACCAAGAAGGGAAGTAACCTCAGATAGGGCTTTGATACCTGAAAGTCCGTATGGAGGCGGATTACCCTTCCAAACACTAAGCCCTCCCTCACTCCTCCCTATCTTCCAGATGCCAGCAAGTCTTCAATAAAGGTAAGTAAATGTTATTTTAATTGTTTATTTATAAATTTAATATGTGTTGTTATTATAAATTGTATGTGTTGTTATTATGAATTGTATTTTTTGTGAATATTTTTGGGTGTCTGGAACGGATTAATTGCATTTACATTATTTCTTATGGGAAATAATGGTTCGACTTTCAGCCAGTTCGAGTTGAGGCCTAGCTCCTGGAACGGATTACAGCCGATACTCGGGGGTCCACTGTAATATGGAACTGCTCACGTAACTGCTGCAATGTTTACTGTTTTTCTTCAGGTTCTTCTTCATCTTCTGTTATGTGGCTCCCTTGTATCTGTGCATCGAGCTCTGCCAACATTTCCTCTGGACTCCTATCTTCATCATCATCATCATTATCTTCTAAGAGCTCATTCACATCTTCATTTATATCTTCAAAACCATCACCTGGTAATCTCTTTGCCAGCTGAACAATTTCCTGAACCTGACTCACAAGCAAGGGAAAACCAGTGAGAAAATTAACTTCAGAAGGCCCTAACTTTCCCCAGCCTGCATTTAATGTTGATTGGGGCACTTCATTCCATGCACTTCTAGCATAGCTGATGGCATCTGCAATGTTAAATTTATTCCAGAAGCTTGGTACTGCCAAGTTGGAGTCAAAGAGTCCATTGATGCAACTAGTTTTTTCATAACTTTTTTTGTGTAGTTACACTTGAATGACTTAATAACTCCCCGATCCAGTGGTTGTATTAGAGATGTTGTATTTGAAGGTAAAAATACAACTACATGTGGGGTCACATCCAGCAAAGCTTGTGGATGAGTATGGGAATTATAAAGAATGAAGAGAGCCTTGAATGCAAGGTTCTTGCTGTGCAGGTAAAACTTGACTTCAGGAATAAAGTAACTAACCATGGCTTACACTTGAAATCACCTGACGCATTACTGCAAAGGAGCAAGATGAAGCGATCCTTTGCTGTCTTGAAGTTCGGTGTACTTTTCTCTTGCTGACTGATGTAAGTTCATGTTGGCATTTTCTTCCAAAAAACACTTGTCTCGTCAGCATTAAACACTTGATGTTGCTTATAGCCACCCTCAGAAATAATTTCTTGCAATTCAGCAGGGAAACTACTTGCTGCTGTATGATCAGCTGAAGCACTTTCACCAGAAAACTTAATATTATGTAACTTATTATGCAACTTAAAGTTGTGGAACCAGCCTGTGCTAAATATACACTCTTTTTCAGGCCTTCCTTCCTTATCATACACTGCATTAAACAACTGTAAGGCCTTTTCCCTAATTAAGATAAAGTTAAGTGGTGCATCTTTCTTTGTCTTTTGTTCGATCCACTCAAGCAACAAGTTTTCAGTTTTATTTACTTGTTGTAATCAGTGTGTCATTCTTTTCATGAGATGACATCTTGGGTTATTCATTACACAAGCTCGTATATTCGCCTCGTTCTTTTTAATTGTACGAACTGATGCTTCATTAAGGCCATAGGCCCTCGCTATATCCACCACACGTGAGCCACTCTTAAGCTTGTCTAATATCTCGATTTTCTTTGTAACTCCTAGACTTAAAAGCTTAAACCTTTTCTTGCCACTTTCAGCAACACTTGTATGCCTACTGGGTGCCATGATTGCTTGGCAGATTTAAGATATGGCAATTAAAAGATCTAAACTCAATTCACAAACAAAAATAAACACAGCTAGCTCTTAGCAGAGGATGGTCCTACATGCGTATGAACCGACTGGGACAAGGGTGGTGGAGGGTGGCGGGGGATGGCAGTAGGTCTCCCCCATTGACTCAATTTTCAAACCCACAGTCAAGCAGAGTGTATCCCGCGGGCGATGCGCGCTCCAAATTTTTTACCCTCCCGCAAACTGAACCGTGTTAATTTTACAAAGTGTTATACAAAAATATGCCACCATTCTTCAATAGTGCTATAACCTAAACGTGCCAAACAAAACCATGTTAAACGACGGTCTACTGTATGCTTAATTTCTTTTGGATTGTTCATATTTGTGATGAATACAGTGCATGTATTAATAAAATATAATGCCTTTATAGTCCTCAATTAGATATGGTGTAAAAGGAATTGTTTTAATTATTGAAGAATTTCTTTTCATAAATTACCTTGTTTATGGTAAGGAAATGAGAACACTTACCTCAGTTACAATTGTACAGTAAAGATTTGTTTAGATTTTTAACCAGGAGGGTTAGCCACCCAAGAAAGTCAGTGTGCCAATGAGGACTGTCTGTCATAATTTCATTGGGGTTCTTCAGTCTTGACCACAGGATGTGACCCACACCTGTCGACTAACACCCAGGTAATTACTTACTGCTAGGTGAACAGGGACAGCAATTGTAAGGAAACATGCCCAACATTTCCACCCATTCCAGGGATTGAACCACGGACATTCAGTGTGTGATGTGAGAGCATTGCCAACCGTGGTGAAACTAAATAACAATTTAATCCAGCCTGGACTCGTTACATGTTAATGGTCCAGGACACACCTAAATAACATTTAATTTTCTTCCAGATTTCAGAGTTAATTGTGAATTGTTCTGTAGATGGTATTGATTTAAATTCTTCCTTATGCAATTTATTCAGTGTCATATAGTTTTATTTTGTGTTAAATATAACTAGCTGTTGGAGTGTAAGCAAGGTAATATTTTGTGAAGGGATTCAGGGAAACCAGTTAGCCAGACTCGAGTCCTGGGGGTGGGAAGTACAATGCCTGCACTCTTAAGGAGGAGTTTGGGATATTTGCTGATTAGAGTGTCATCTAAACTGTCATATCTGCATGCCTCTGACAAGGCAGTGATAGTGTGAATGATGGTGAAAGTGTTTCCTTCTCAGATCACCCTGCCTCAGTGGGAGATGGCCAGTGTGCTAAAAAATAGTATAAAGACAGTGTGCAGAGATATCAATTACCATACTTGTGTGATCATTTTCAGTATGTTTTATAATACTTTACAGATTCTTGGATTTCTCAATGTATTCCTGTGGGCAAGTAACCTTTGGTTCCTATACAAAGAGACTCACTACTTCAAGGACAAGGCTAATGCTAAAGCTGCAGCTACAAATGCCTCGCGCACTGCATAAGGTAAGTGATGTTTTTACTGTGGACTCCTGGGAAGCCCATTGGAACATACAGTAATCCCTTGTGTAAAGGACTTTTAGCACTTTCACTACTGTGGAGGAACTGGTTAGATAAGTACACTTTCCTGCATGAAACAAACATATGACAATTGGTACTTATCTTTCAACTCTTTGAGGGTCTGTTCCGTAGTCCTACGGCTTTGAAGCCTGGGTCCAAGCCGTAGTTCAACACCATGAGCTCAGCTCACTCAGATAAGCTGTGAGCGGTAAATTTGGGCTTAGATATGAGAGAATGGATCTATGTGGTAAGTGTGAACCATATAAAACAAATCTTGCAGCACGCAGTGCATAATGAGGAAAAAAACTGCGACCATGTTTTTGGATTAAAACCGACTTTGCGGTGTATTTTTCTATGGTTTTTACGGTTGTATTCACGATTTCATTTCATTTGATAGAATGGAATATATATTAGAGAAATAGAGATGATTTTGATTGGTTTTAGTACTGAAAATAGCTTGAAATTGAGCTCAAAGTAGCGGAAATGCTTAATTTTTGCCGATGTTCACGAGTAAACAAATGACGTTACGCATCCAATACACATCAACTGGTGGGTCTGATATACGTTCACAAATGTACTGATATTATTTATACAATTATTACATTATTGCATAACAGTAAATCTTCTATTTTTTGGTGTGAATAAAAATTCTTTGTGAATAAAAAATCAAAATGGAATTCATCTGTAACACCTGGAAACATAACTAATAAACAGAGGAAATGTTATTTTAGTGCCAGGAATGCCTGCATTGTTTATTCTGGATCCTATTTTGAAATTGGAATATTTTGAACTTTGTGTGAAATTGGCCAAATGACCAATTTCTGATCACTTTATTTGATAGTTGAAATAGTTGATTGGGCAGGTTTTTGTGCTTAATCGATAAAATAGAAGCGATACTAGTGAAATAGCTAAGAATTTAGTCGACTGGAATAATGTAATTGGCCTAAAATAGGCATCAAAGTGGTCAAAATCGCTGATGCGTAAAAATCGCTGACGCAGTAAAATTTGCAAGTATAATTTCTTTAATTTTCCATCAAATTTCATACTTTTTGTTTTATTACCTTCAGAAAAAGATTCTCTACCATTTCATACGAGAAAAACAAAAATTTTTTTTTGAAAATTCTTGGACCCTGTGGACAAGGCATAGATCTATGGCTTGGACCCTCAAAGGGTTAACAGCACGATTTCCAGCAGCCACTCCCTGGAAACATCTTCGGGTTGCTGTAGCTGTGTCCACATAAGCTGTTGAGTAGTGAGTTAGATATTACAATTTGCCGCAAAGGAGCATATAGTATCCAGTATTTCACAAGTAACTTAAGTGTGATGCTGATGAATGCTCACTTGGTTTGGGTGGATCACCCTCACGTCATGAGATCTGTTGGTAACTCCAGACAAATCTCACATTTACCTATTTGCTGCAGCTAACATAAGACATTGTGGATATGGCTGGACTTACCTGGGTATGTAACTGACCCAGTTTCCTCTAGCTTGTTGTAGGGAAGGTGTGATCCCAGTATCATTGTCTTGAGTAGGCTGCTACAGATGCGTAGTTTTATTGTCCTTACTTGTTGATAGGGAGTCACTTTGGCCATTCATTACGCGATAAGGTGATATTTTGTCCCTTTGCTCATAACACCCGAGTGCATACCGCGACACAAACTTTTACACTTTATCGGGATTATACCGCAGATTAATACACTCGTGTTTCCTTTTAACACTAGTTTTCCTAGTGGAGATTGACAGTATTTCATAGTTTACCACACAGTCATTATTTTCTTTGTTCTCGGTGGGAGATTTGTGACTTATTCATGCTCTGATGTCTGAATTCAACCCAGCCTGCCGCCCTCCCCAGCACCCACCAATTCATCGTCCGCACAAAAGAATTGCCGAGTTCAGCTTTATATACATTCGTTGCTAGTCTGTGCAGCAGTATTTAACACAAGAGGGTAGGTTTCTTGTTATTTAGCTGTAGGCTACAAGTCATAATGTCCCTAGCTTGTAGACCAAGTGGGGCGCAGTTTTTCTCTTAATTTTCCTGCTATGGGAAAAAGAGTAATTACTCTCGTTTAACCCTCATTGTGTAGTTGGTCAGAAATTCTAGCAAGGAAAGGGCATTCCTGGAGATGTTATGATACATACATATGTTCCTTATAAGCTGTTGTGGGAGGAAGAGTCCACTATCCCTTTGTGAGAGGGCAAAGTCCCTCAGAGGGCTGAGGGGCTGAGAGATACCCTTTCCCCTCCTTTTACTGGAGATTTTCTCATCTATCCAGACATTGAAATTAATATTGCTTCCAGAGTCAACTTTAAAAAAAAAAAATCTTTTGAAATGGTAATCTTTTTCTGAAAGTAATGACACCAAAAATATGAAATTTAATGGAAAGCTTATGGAATTGCACAGGCATAAAGTTAGCAATCTGGATGCAGTTTACACAGCAGCAATTTTGGCAACTTTAAGTCATATTTTAAATCGATTCCATTGCTCCATACAACCATATTCTTAGTTATTTCACTAGTATGCCTTCCGTTCTATCGATTGAGCACAATAATAAAATATAACCAGAAATGGATAATAAAATATAACCAGGAATGATTGGTCATGGTTTATGGCATCCCAGTAATTGAATCAGACCTATTAAAAGCCCATAAAACAGACTGGGGGTGTATGGGGGCCTTACTCATCCTAAGGAAAATTTGGAAAAAAATATTTCTGCTACTTTGAGCCTGATTTCAAGCTACTTCCAATCCTTTCACCAACCAAAATCATCTTTACTTCACTAATATGTCTTCCATTCTATCAAATGATACTAAGACATAGCCAATAAAACTATAAAAACCATCCTAGAAAACTGGAAAATTGCTACTTGAGGGACCCTGTCCTCAATGACAGTTTTTTTTTTTTTTACACAAATAAATTTTTACAGGCTAAGAGCTGTTATCCTACTTCAGCTCATTTCAAAGCCCCAAGCCCTGTCTGAGGTATACTACCCCCACCCTCCAGGATGGACCCACATCAGTCGGCTAACACCTAGGTACCTACTTGCTGCTAGGTGAACATGGACAGCAGGTTTCCACCCATACTGGGAATCAAACCACGAACACTCATTGTGTAAGCCGAGTGCATTACCAACCCTGCTATTATTAGTGGGTTGTTGAACATTGACTCATGTTGATCTAATGGAATTTTGCTCATTTCCTGTTCATTGTCCATGTATGAATCTCCTGTTGGTAATGGTCTAATTAGGGCCAACTTAGGAACTGCCTAATGGCAGTTCTTAACTTGGATTTTGCATATTTATAGAAATATTTTGGGTTTCTTGCAACATCCTGTATGGCTTTTTTGTACTCTTTGTTCTTATATCTTGTAGGACAACTTAAAAATTAAGTTTTTGTTCTATCTTGGTGATTTCTTGGCTCAAGTTATCTTTGCTGTGTTGTGGCATATTCACTTATGTTTTTAAGCAATTCGGTAATTTTTTCTTCTTCTTTACATACTTCTACACTCTGTGTATATGTGATCTAGGTTTTTCTCAATATTACATATTTAATGCAGACCTTGTATGCTTCTATGTTTAGCTTTCCCAGGCAGTGGCGAGGATTTAGGGTGCTCATAATTGTTTTCCAGGGAATTACTAACATTTCTTTGTTAATTTTGTCCCAGTTAATTCTATGGTTGTTCAAGTTAAATTTACTGAACATCCCTTCTTGTACATTATTACTGTAGTTTCCCACTTTTGAGTTCATACTTGTTTGTACCTCTATGATTCTGTGATCAGAGTACAGTATACAGTGGACCCCCGAGTTTCGTAAAAACTTCACTCCTGAAGTCTGCTCAAGTGCCATTACCGAACGAATTTACTCCCTTAAGGAAAAATTTCACGTAGGTTAGTCTATTTCAGACCCCCAAAAATACACTTCCACAAGAACTTACAAAATTATACTTACATAATTGCACGATTTCCGGGGTATTCGTTAACCGAGGGTCCACTGTATTGTGTTTGTGATTGTAATGTCTCTTATTAGTTCCTCATTGTTTGTGAAGATCAAATCCTGTGTATCTTCATTTCTAGTGGGGGTCTGTTACCTGTTGTGTCAATGCAAACTTTTCACGTAGCTCGATTAGTTCCCTGGTATAAACTATTTCTGGTACAATGCTGTGATGAACCATTTTACATTCAGGAGGTTGAAATCTCTAAGGAGGATGATATTTGATGTAAGGTTTTTGAGACTCATAGCAGCTGTCTTTCTTCCTTATCTGAGCCATTCTCTCATATCTAGGCCAAAATTTACCGCTCACAGCTTACCTGAGTGAGCTGAGCTCATGACGTGGAACTGTGAGGGACCCCTGGCCTCAGTGGTGTAGTTCTACATGACAGCCACTGACAGGGTTGATAGATTGTCCTATCAATGAGCACCTAGAATTCACTAATGATCACCCCACTGCCTAACATGCTTACCCTAACAGACCTCCTTGCTGAAAGTCCCGCCTTTGACACACACTCTTCGACTTTATCAGAAACTAACTTATTTCACTAACTTTAATTTTTCTTTACCTTTTGCATTCTTCACTGCCCTCACTAACCATTACCTTGGCACACACCTATTTTCTTTCCCCATACTCCCACCTAATCTTTGAATATACTTCCTTTAGCACATCCCCCCCTGCAGTATTGTATGACCCTTTTGGATCTAGAGCTTAATTTGATTATACGATTATTATTGTATCTAGCAGTTTTTGTCCATTATTTTTGTTATATGCAACAACAATAACTAAAAATTCTCTACCAGCAGACTTTCAGTTGTTTCTAAAATCCATTAAAGGGAGACCCATTAAGTCAAGGTTTTACTTTATAATATAATGGACAGTAACCATTAAATATTTATTTTACTGTATGCATTAAGAATGTATATCACTATATCACCCAAAAAAATCTTTTGTTCATTCAAAAGTGTTTCTGATTATTTTTGTGCTTTATGAAGTAGAAATTAATTTTTTTTTATCAAACCAGCCATATCCCACCAAGGAAGGGTGGCCTAAAAAGGAAAAGTCTCTCTTTTTTTAACTTAAGTAATGTATACAGGAGAAGGGGTTACTAGCCCCTTGCTCCCGGCATTTTAGTCGCCTCTTACGACACGCATGGCTTACAGAGGAAGAATTCTGTTCCACTTCTCCACGGAGAAAATTAAATTTGTCTTTATATAATATATATACTAGAGCAATTTTTGCTATGCAGATTAGCAAAAAGCATGTGTGATGTATATTTACAAATGATAATGATGATAAACGTAGCAGTGGTCCCCAACCTTTCTGCATAAGTGGGCCACATTAGATTGTCATGTGTGTGATACAAGTCACATCTTGAAACAGAAGGTGACTTAATGTAGTAACTAACATAACCCACAAAAATCTGTAAATATTCTTGCAGCAAACTTCAAGTTTACAAAGGTGTCAGATAGGCTTGCATAAAATTTCAGTATTTTTCTTTCTTTGTAAATGTCTCTTGAGCCAAAAGTTGGCAAATCAATGAGTTCTGTCTGAAATATTTCACTAGTCATCTGGTGAAACTTCCGGTGGAGTATGAAACATTCTCATCTGCCAGTCAGTGCTTTTGGAAGTTGCTAAATCTTTTCTGGAAGATGACCAGTGTGTTAAAAAAAATGTATATACAGTGGAACCTCGGTATTCGAACACTTTGTTTGGTATAAAAATCACTCGGTAGTCGACCGTTTGCTCGGCACTCAGCCAAACAAACATGACCTCCCAGAACATGTTTGTCAGTCTCCCCGCACCTGTCGCTCAGTCCAAAACTCCACTGAACTTCACTGTAAACTATTTCGTGTTTTGCATTTTTTGGTGTTTTTTTATATTGTCTAAATAAGTCACCATGGGGCCTAAGAAGATTAGTGATAACAGCCAACCAAAAAGAAAATTGGTCAGAGCGTGTTTGCCCTGATGTAAACACCGCCTCCGCCTCTCCGTATAATATGGCTTTTATTATTAATTTCGGAGTCTTTATTGTGCTTCTAGGTTATCTATCATGTTTCTGATATCAAGTTGGAATAAATGTGATAGATAACCTTTATTACTAATATTAGCATAATTACACAACATTGTATTTCTTGAAAATCAGCAAAAATCGAACATTTCCACTATTTTGAGCTCAATTTCAAGGTACTGTACTTTTAGTCTGTAAACTATGTACTCCAAATCATCTCTATTTCTGTAATATATCTTTCATTCTATCAAATGAGAATACAATCATAAATACCATATGAAAATACACCGCAAAGTCGCTGTAAGTGTATTTTTGGGGGTCGGAAATGGATTAATCTAATTTACATTATTCCTTATGGGAAAAATTTGTTTAGAACTTGAAGAGATCGGCACTCGAACAGCCTTCTGGAACGAATTAAGTTCAAGTACCGAGGTTCTACTGTGTGTGTGTGTGTACTCACCTAGTTGTGGTTGCAGGGGTCGAGTCATAGCTCCTGGCCCTGCCTCTTCACTGGCTGCTACTGGGTCACTCTCCCTGTGCCATGAGCTTTATCATACCTCTTCTTAAAGCTATGAATGGAACCTGCCTCCACTACATCGCTTCCCAAACTATTCCACTTCCCGACCACTCTGTGACTGAATAAATACTTCCTAACATCCCTGTGAGTCATCTGAGTCTTCAACTTCCAACTGTGTCCCCTTGTTACTGTGTCCCATCTCTGGAATATTCTGTCTCTGTCCACCTTGTCAATTCCTCTCAGTATTTTATATGTCATAATCATGTCCCTCCATCTCTCCTGTCCTCCAGTGTCGTCAGGTCGATTTCCCTTAACCTCTCCTCGTATGACATATCCCTTAGCTCCGGGACTAGTCTTGTTGCAAACCTTTGCACTTTCTCTAGCTTCTTTATGTGCTTGGCTAGGTGTGGGTTCCAAACTTGTGCTGCATACTCCAATATGGGCCTAACTTACACAGTGTACAGGGTCCTGAACGATTCCTTATTAAGATGTCTGAATGATGTTCTTAGGTTTGCTAGGTGCCCGTATGCTGCAGCAGTTATTTGGTTGATGTGCACTTCAAGAGATGTACCTGATGTTATACTCACCCCAAGATCTTTTTCCTTGATTGAGGTTTGTAGTCTCTAGCCCCTAGAATGTACTCCTTTACCCCCTCCAACATTTTCGAGGATGACCCCTACCCCGCCTTCCTTTCCCTACAGATTTATACGCTCTCCAAGTCATTCTACTTTGTTTCATTCTCTCTAAATGACCAAACCACCTCAACAACCCCTCTTCAGCCCTGACTAATACTTTTAGTAACTCCACACCACCTCCTAATTTCCACACTACGAATTCTCTGCATAATATTTACACCGCACATTGCCCTTAGACATGACATCTCGACTGCCTCCAGCCTCCTCCTCGCTGCAGCATTTTTCAATCCATGCTTGACTTCCATATAAGAATGTTGGTACCACTATACTCTTGTACATTCCCTTCTTTGCCTCCATGGATAATGTTTTTTTTGTCTCCACAGATACCTCAATGCACCACTCACCTTTTTTCCTTCATCAGTTCTGTGGTTAATCTCATCCTTCATAAACCCATCCACTGACAAGTCAACTCCCAAGTATCTGAAAACACTCACTTCTTCCATACTCCCTCCCTCCAATATGATAGTATCCAGTTTTTCTTTATCTAAATCGTTTGATACCCTCATCACCTTACTCTTATCTGTGTTCACTTTCAATTTTTTACCTTTACACACCCTCCCACACTCATCCACTAACCTTTGCAACTTTTCTTTAGAATCCCCCAAAAGCACAGTATCATCAGCAAAAAGTAACTGTGTCAACTACCATTTTGTATTTGATTCCCCATAATTTAATCCCACCCCTCTCCCTAACACCCTAGCATTTACGTCTTTTACGACCCCATCTATAAATATGTTAAACAACCATGGTGACATTACACATCCCTGTCTAAGACCTACTTTTACTGGGTAGTAATTTCCGTCTCTCCTACACACCCTAACCTGAGCCTCACTATACTAATAAAAACTCTTTACAGCATTTAGTAACTTACTACCTATTCCATACACTTGCAACATCTGCCGCATTGCTCCCCTATCCACTCTTGTTGTATGCCTTTTCTAAATCCATAAATGCAATGAAAACTTCCCTGCCTTTATCTTAATACTGTTCACATATATGCTTCAAGGAAAATAGAATCAGTAAGTAAAAGAGAGGTGAAGGTTTATAAACTAAAAGAGGAGGCAGTTAGGGTAAGATATAAACAACTATTGGAGGATAGATGGGCTAGTGAGAGTGTAGGCAATGGGGTCGAAAATGTATGGGGTAGATTTAAAAATGTAGTGTTAGAGTGTTCAGCAGAAGTTTGTGGTTACAGGCGAGTGGGTGCGGGAGGGAAGAGGAGCGATTGGTGGAATGATGATGTAAAGAGAGTAGTAAGGGAGAAAAAGTTAGCATATGAGAGGTTTTTACAAAGTAGAAGTGATGCAAGGAGGGAAGAGTATATGGAGAGAAAAAGAGAGGTTAAAAGAGTGGTGAAGCAATGTAAAAAGAGAGCAGATGAGAGAGTGGGTGAGATGTTATCAGCAAATTTTGTTGAAAATAAGAAAAAGTTTTGGAATGAGATTAATAAGTTGAGGAAGCCTAGAGAACAAATGGATTTGACAGTTAAAAATAGGAGAGGAGAGTTATTAAATGGAGAGTTAGAGGTATCGGGAAGATGGAGAGAATATTTTGAGGATTTGTTAAATGTTGATGAAGACAGGGAAGCTGTGATTTCGTGTGTAGGGCAAGGAGGAATAACATCTTGTAGGAGTGTGGAAGAGCCAGTTGTGGGTGTAGGGGAAGTTCGTGAGGCAGTGGGTAGAATGAAAGGGGTAAGGCAGCTGGGATTGATGGGATAAAGATAGAAATGTTAAAAGCAGGTGGGGATATAATTTTGGAGTGGTTGGTGCTATTATTTAATAAATGTATGGAAGAGGGTAAGGTACCTAGGGATTGGCAGAGAGCGTGTATTGTTCCTTTGTATAAAGGCAAAGGGGACAAAAGAGAGTGCAAAAATTATAGGGGAATAAGTCTGTTGAGTGTACCTGGTAAAGTGTATGGTAGAGTTATTATTGAAAGAATTAAGAGTAAAACAGAAAGCAGGATAGCAGATGAACAAGGGGCTTTAGGAAAGGTAGGGGTGTGTAGACCAAGTGTTTACAGTGAAACATATAGGTGAACAGTATTTGGATAAGGGTAAAGATGTTTTTGTGGCATTTATGGATTTGGAAAAGGCGTATGATAGGGTAGATAGGGGGCAATGTGGCAGATGTTGCAGGTGTATGGAATAGGAGGAAGGTTACTGAAAGCAGTGAAGAGTTTTTATGAGGATAGTGAGGCTCAGGTTAGAGTGTGTAGGAGGGAAGGGGACTATTTCCCAGTAAAAGTGGGCCTTAGACAAGGATGTGTGATGTCACCGTGGTTGTTCAATATATTTATAGATGGGGTTGTAAGAGAAGTGAATGCGAGGGTCTTGGCAAGAGGTGTTGGGCTAAAAGATAAAGAAGCAAATACAAAGTGGGAGTTGTCACAGTTGCTTTTTGCTGATGACACTGTGCTTTTGGGAGATTCTGAAGAGAAGCTGCAGAGGTTGGTGGATGAATTTGGTAGGGTGTGTAAAAGAAGAAAATTGAAAGTGAATATAGGAAAGAGTAAGGTGATGAGAATAACAAAAAGAATAGGTGACGAAAGATTGGATATCAGATTGGAAGGAGAGAGTATGGAGGTGGTGAATGTATTCAGATATTTGGGAGTGGACATGTCGGCGGATGGGTCTATGAAGGATGAGGTGAATCATAGAATTGATGAGGGGAAAAGGGTGAGTGGAGCACTTCGGAGTCTGTGGAGACAAAGAACCTTGTCCATGGAAGTAAAGAGGGAATGTATGAGAGTATAGTTATACCAACGCTCTTATATGGGTGTGAAGCATGGGTGATGAATGTTGCAACGAGGAGAAGGCTGGAGGCAGTGGAGATGTCATGTCTGAGGTCAATGTGTGGTGTGAATATAATGCAGAGAATTCGGAGTTTGGAAATTAGGAGGAGGTGCAGGATTACCAAAACGATTGTCCAGAGAGCTGAGGAGGGGTTGTTGAGGTGGTTTGGACATGTAGAGAGAATGGAACGAGACAGAGTGACTTCGAGAGTGTATAAATCTGTAGTGGAGGGAAGGCGGGGTAGGGGTCGGCCTAGGAAAGGTTGGAGGGAGGGGTAAAGGAAGTTTTGTGTGCGAGGGGCTTGGATTTCCAGCAAGCATGTGTGAGCGTATTTGATAGGAGTGAATGGAGGCATATGGTTTTTAATACTTGACGTGCTGTTGGAGTGTGAGCAAAGTAACATTTATGAAGGGATTCAGGGAAACCGGCAGGCCGGACTTGAGTTCTGGAGATGGGAAGTACAGTGCCGGCACTCTGAAGGAGGGGTGTAAATGTTGCAGTTTTATAACTGTAGTGTAAAGCACCCTTCTGGTAAGACAGTGATGGAGTGAATGATGATGAAAGTTTTTCTTTTTCGGGCAACCCTGCCTTGGTGGGAATCGGCCGATGTGTTAATAAAAAAAAAAAAAAAAAAAAAAAAAAAATATGCTTCAATGTAAACACTTGATCTACACATCCCCTACCCATTCTAAAGCCTCCTTGTTCATTTGCACTCCTATCCTCTGTCTTGCCTCTAATTCTTTCACTAATAACCCTGCCATACACTTTACCTGGTATACTCAGTAAACAACTTCTTTCTTTCAACACGTCGGCCGTTTCCCACCGAGGCAGGGTGGCCCAAAAGGAAAAACGAAAGTTTCTTCTTTTACATTTAGTAATATATACAGGAGAAGGGGTTACTAGCCCCTTGCTTCCGGCATTTTAGTCGCCTCTTACGACACACATGGCTTACGGAGGAAGAAACTCAGTAAACTTATTCCCCTATAATTTTTACAATCTCTTTTGTCCCCCTTCCCTTTATATAAAAGAACTATACATGCTCTCTGCCAATCTGTAGGTACTTTCCTCTCTTTCATACATTTATTAAACAACACTATATCTCCCCCCTGCTTTTAACATTTGTCATGATCCCGTCAGTTCCAGCTGCTTTACCCCCTTTCATTCCACGTAATGCTTCATGCACCTTCCCCACACTCACATCCTGCTCTTCACTCCTAAAAGATGTTATACCTCCCTGGCCAATGCATTAAATTACTGCCTCCCTTTTTTTCATCAACAGTTCCTCAAAATATTCCTGCCATCTACCCAATACCCCCAGCTCCCCATCCCTAGGCTTTCTTAACCTGTTTATCTCCAAAAAAAATTTCTTATTCTCAGCAAAATTTGTTGACTGCCTCTCCCACTTTATCATTTGCTCTTCTTTTGCTCTCTCACCACTCTCTTCACCTTTCTTTTACTCTCCATATACTCTACCCTTCTTATATCACTTATGCTTTGTAAAAACCTCTCATAGACTACCTTTTTCTCTTTTATCGCACCCTTTCCCTTTTCATTCCACCAATCACTCCTCTTTCCTCCTGCACCCACCCTCCTATAGCCACAAACTTCTGCTCCACAATTTATCACTGCATTTTTAAAACTATCCCATCCCTCTTCGACTCTCCCCCGCGCACACACACACACACACACACACGCCCCGGTGACCCAGTGGGTAAAGCTCTCGCTTCACGCACGGAGGGGCCGGGTTCAATTCCCGGCGGGGCAGAAACATTTTGAAGTGTTTCCTTACACACACACACACACACACATACATACAACAGGCCTAGTGTCTAATTGACATGTGCCTAGGACAAAATGGTAACTAACACACACACACACACACACACACACACACACACACACACACACACACACACACACACACACACACACACACACACACACACTACCCATACTTGTACTAGCCCACCTTTCTGCCAATAGTTGCGCATATCTCGCCCTAACTTCCTCCTCCCTTAGTTTATAAACTTTCACCTCTCTCTTACTTGCTGTTGCCATTTTCCTTTTGTCCCATCTACCTCTTACTCTAACTGTAGCTACAACTAAATAATGATCCGATATATCCGTTGCCCCTCTATAAACATGCACATCCTGAAGCCTACCCATCAACCTTTTATCCACCAATATCTAATCTGACAAACTACAGTGGACCCTCGCTTATCGGCCGTAATCCGTTCCAGAAGCTCGGCCTAAAAGCGAAATAATATTTCCCATAAGAATTAATGTAAATACAATTAATTCGTTCCAGACAAAAATATCAACAAAAATGTTTTTTTTGTTAAGATTAATTATAGTTTTACATACACAAAACAATGAGAACTAAATAAAATGACTGAAGAAATGGATAAATGAACATTTAAATCACTATTACATACCTTTATTGGAGGCAGGAGGAGAGTATTGTTTGGAAACAGGACAAAATACTCCTTCAATATGATGCTAATATCAACTCTATACAGCTTATTTATCTATCACTATTCATCTAATATGACATAATAAACAATATAAATAACATAGAAACTTCATATTCACTAGAATGAATATAATGTCATTACGTATGTGGCTAGTGGTGGCAGCGGCGGCAGGAGTTTGTTTGGAGACAGCACAAGATAGTCCTTCAGTATGACACTATTAATCAACACTACGGCATATTTATCTATCACAATTCATCTAATATGACATAATAAACAATATTAATAACATAGAAACATGACATATAGTACTCTAGAATGAATAAAATATGTCATTACGAATGTCACGAGTGGTGTTGTTTGTTGTTGACTGTATAAGGGCCACTGAAAGATAGATAAGCCTTACATGGTGGTGAAGGCGGCGGTGTTGTCAGTCGCCCTTTATACCTCAAACAACAAAGGAGGAGTTAAATTTTGTGTCATCATTTTTCTATTGCTTAATCGCTTAACTTACTTGCTACACTGTTAATGCTACACTTTATCGCTGGCTGGTGCTGTAGCCTTTATCGACTCCTCCTGCTTTAGTATCGTACATATCGTAGAATCACTGAAGAAGGCCCATTCTCCCCTCTCAGCCCTTTACCAAAGGGCTGGCACTCTGAACTTTCTTTGGCCCCAAGGTGGCTTATTTCACAGTCACAATCAATAAACAAGCACCAAAATGAATGGATGAACATGCAGAGTATTCCTTACTCAACGAGAGACGCATGCCTAGTTCTATTACTAACTTAATGTAAGTTAGTGTAAAGTTGTTGTCTGACATTTATAAGTGGAAAAAAATGGCCTTCTGCTTTCCGGCGATAGCCTGGAACCTAACCTGCCGTATAAGTGGGGCCTTATTGTACATGCATGTGTAGTGTGACCTAAGTGCATACATACAAACAACACTGAAGTATTGCATTTGTTTGATCATCAGTTTTACAGCCAACTTGTGTGTCTTATTCAGCACTTGATTTTTCTCAGATATTGTCTTGACTTATCAGTTTAGTAATTATGCATTAGTAATATTTATTTTTCTAATAGGTTCAGAGCGCTGGATTAAATCTTCCCAGGGGCTGCATGGGGACTGTGGGTCAGTGGTCCTTGCTGTATGGTATACAGGTAATTCTTTTATCATGCTTTTGCCTAAGAAATTACATTTGTTTCATACAGTGTACGTCCTCATGCAAGTGATTAAATTGAAAGTGGTATATTTGTGTTTTTAAAGGATGTATATTTAGATTTGTTAACAGAATTTATTGCTGTTAATGTATTACAGTAGGGCACCACAAATACAGACTGGATGGAGCTGAAACTTCAAATACCATTGGCTTATCCACATTTTTAGAGCCATAATTAAACAACATACACACTTGTATTTATAGTTGTAGAGTAACTTAGTGTGTTTACCTGTTTACCTTTATTCCTAAAAAAGAAAATGTAGAATATATTTGATGAATTGGGTTAAATGGTATTGATCTTGGAAATTTTATTCCCAGATTTCAGTTTTCTTAAGATTTCTGATTCCAGAGGAATCAGAAAGCCTGGATTTGTGATGTCTTTTTGTATATAGTTTTTGACATGCAGTACTTTGCTTTAGAACTCTTTTTCACTGACTAGAAGTGGCATTGACAAGAATCTTTTGTAAATGGAAATATTTGGATTCTCATTTTATGAAGTAGTTGCAGTGTTGTTTATTATAGATGTTTATGAACAAGACACTTTCCTAAAATGTTACAAAGACTGAACATTTGTTATACTTCAAGAAGGCAGCAGCTTTGGTCAAAGTTTGGCTCTTTGATTTAGTGTTCACATGGAAGAGATGAGAAAAGCAGAATGTAATATGTGATAGTTTTGTATTACTGTGGTGGAATTTTATTGTTCCAGTTGGGAAATGCTGGACCCCTGATTTTCGTACTGCTCCAAACTCGAACAATTATGTAAGTGTATTTTTGTAAGTGCTTTTGTAAGTGTATTTTTGGGGGTCTAAAAGGACTAATTTAATTTACATTATTCCTTATGGGAACAAATTCGTTTGGTAACGACACTTGAACAGCATTCTGGAACAAATTAATTACGAAAACCGGGGGTCCACTGTATAAGCAATGAGGCAAGTAAGTAAACTCCACTAAGTAAAGGTTAAGATTGAAGTTTATGGACAAAGGGGAATGAGGAAAGGGGGGTAAAAACTACTGAATGTTTCAATAGCAAAATATAATTTGCACAGTGGTGGTTTAAGGGCCTATAAAAAAGTTAATGTACAGCCATATGTTTTGTGAATTAATTAGCAATACTGAATTGTGTATATTAACCCTTAACTGTGGCAATGACCTCTATTGTGCTTTATAATATAAAATATAATACATTCCAATAACAGTGAAAACCATTAGAGTATTACCAATATATAAAAGAAAGGTTTTTGGTCTATAGGCCTAGTGTCATAAGTTGATAAAATTCTGCATGAACTCAAATATTTATTTTTAAAGTTAGTGGAGTATGTACACTATACATAATGGGTTGTTTTTTCAATTAATGTGTATGGTTGTTAAGCAGTAATGTAACACCCAAAAAACATAAATACTGTTCGTATGTGTCATGTGATCAACACGTCCCCTGGAGAAGTATATGCCAATTAAGTGATGTTTTATCATTTTTTAAGAAAAGTTTTTCATACAAAGGGATTTTGTGCCTTTTACATCACTGGGAGGGACAGATCGGGTTTCTGCTCGTTCTACACATTATTATTTAGTATCTTCCTCAGACCATAACATGTTGTATATACTATCACTACTAGTATCACTTGTCACTGCTGTCGGGTATAATTTTATAGCACCACTGCCAATGTGCTCTACCCATATAGTAGTGTCCACACATGCTTCTACTAATTTAACACGTGTATTATATGCGTTATATTTATTGTCTTTATCAAACTGTAATACTGTACAGTGTATGTTGTAAATATTACTACTGATATAACCTGCTCTCAAGAGTACTGTTATACAAAACACCCATGTTCTTTTCCCATCAAGTATCATCCTTTACCATCACTCCCAATTCCTGGTGGCACATGAAGTATACACAGGGTTTTTTACTGGATTTGAACATGACTTAACACCCAAGGTATTAGCCAACATGTCATCTTACTTTAATCAGGCCTACAAAAATATTTTTAATAGATTTAATGCCCAATTTCCTATGTGCTGTGGATTTGTGATAAACACTTTAAGGGTTAAATAACAATGACTATAAGGATATATTGTTAATAAAAGTACTGGTATAGCTTAATGTGAAAATAGTATTTAATGTATTGTACTTCATAATTTTAGAGTGTGGAAATATTGGTACAGCAGTTATACAACAAGCTAAACAGATATAGTATTAATTTATTAATAATAAAAAAATATTTTGTGGGAAAAAAAATAATTTGTCATTTATTGAATGAAAGATATTAAAATGGAATAATAAGTACATTTGAAAGAGTTGTAGGGTAGTAGCTTAGTTCATTTTGGGTCAAAACTAGTAATACATTTACATCAATGTATCTTTTTATCTTTGCCAGTGTTACCCCTCAATGCCCAACCAATTTTTCAATGAATATTACCCAGTAGAACATGCCACATACTATTGTAACTGCTAATGCTTAGGCTGGAAACTTTGAACAGAATTTTGTTTTTGATGTAAAAAAATTGCCTAAATGTTGAATTACTTATACATTAATAAATATAAAATAAACCCTTTCATAAAATGACTTAATGTTATGCAGTTTTCTTGCAATGTGATCTGAATAGTGCTGTAGAGTGTTGGACTTTGCTGACTGAAAAATATTGGTATACACAGTGTAGCATTATATTACCTGCAAAATATTGATACTACACAATGTGGCATTATATTACCTGCGAAATATTGGTACTTCACACTAGCATTATATTACCTGCAAAATATTTGTACTACATGCCATTATACACAACTGACAAACCATGCTATTTACAGTTGCATTCTGGAAGCTTCATGTTTATCAAGCTATTTTGAATACTATAGGTGATCTCTGGATATTAACAATGGCACTCAAGAGGAATACAGTAGGGCGCCAACTTAAAATGCTAATGTGTTCCTGAATGTTGTTTGTTACTCGGGTGTTTGCAACTCAGAACCTATTATTTCCCTAGACACTCATATTGTAATAGCAGTTGCCTTCCTGAACTACTGTTTTTCATACCTAAGAATAGTTTTCAGTTTTTTATATTCAATACTCGTTTCAGTTGCAAATAGTGTCAGACTGTTTATTTAATTTAATAACATTAATTAAACATAGTTATTAATAATAATAATATCTTTATTTACTACAAGTACATGTACAAGGTATACAGGCCTAGCTGACATCAGTGACATACTACTATATGGAAAGCCACTTATTATGCAGAGTATTTCGGGCAAATTAGGTCAGTTTTGTCCCAGGATGTGACCCACACCAGTCGACTAACACCTAGGTGCCCATTTTACTTTTGGGTGAACATAGACAACCAGTGTAAGGAAACAAGTCCAATGTTTCCACCCTTTCGCCAGGAATCTAACCTGAACCCTCACTGTGTGAAGTGAGAGCTTTTGCATTTCTGGCACTGGCACTTTAGAACATTATTTAGGATCATTGCAAAAATTCAAACAAATAATTTTATATAATTTTTTTAGTTTTAAGAAATTCATTCATATATTTATGAAGGGATTCAGGGAAACAGTTAGCCAGGTATGAGTCCTGGAGGTGGGAAGTACAGTGTCTGCACTTGGAAGGAGGGGTAGGGATGTTACAATTCAGAAGGGTATCTGAACTGTGATGTCAGCATGCCTCTGGCAAGATGGTGCTTGAATGAGTGACTGTGAAAGTGTTTTCTCTTTCAGATTGCTCTACCTTGGTGGAAGATGGCTGATATATTAAAAGAAAATAGAGGACTTATCAAGAACCATAGATTTAATATTTACAAATTTTAATGCTTAATTATAAATATTTTTCCTCTATTAGTTTTTACCAAAGGCATTCATGCTTTCTGTATGTTCATTTTATACATGTATAGAGAGCTTCTTCTTTGAATTTTTAGCAGTTAAATGCAGAAGGGGTTACTAAGCCCTTACCCGTGCTTTCAGGATTATTGTCTCCTTTTATGATGTTCATGGCTTAGGGGAAAAGAATTGTAGCCCACTAATACCATGGCTTAAGGGCAATGTCTGCACTCGGAAGGAGGGGTGGAGATGTTGCAGACGGGAATCTGAATGTGATGTCAGCACACCTCTGGAAAGACAATGATTGAATGAATGATGGTGAATGTGTTTTTCTCTCTGAGTCACCCTGCCTTGGTGGGAGATGGCCTTTGAGTTAAAAGAAAAATAGAATTCACATTTGTTTGGTAGAGATTTCCCAAGAATTGTGGATTTAATATTTACACTTCTTAAGGTTGAATTAAAAAATTATTAGTCACCCTATTCCTCCCACACTACACTCAACCACAGTAGTGAGGAAGAGGAGAGTATTGTATTAGACATGGCAACTTAAAAGGTGGGAGGAAAAAGGAGTGAAAATGAGAAAGAGGGAGATAGTCCAGCTGTTGCCTACCCCTACAAATCTCTACTGCACTGTATGTTATACTGTAGTGTATCTCTCTTCTGCTTCATTAACAGGTATTTGTTACATAAACACTGTTTAATAATATTTGTAGGTGAAATGAAGAGCACTGAATGTAAAATATTAGGTAAATATTATTAAAAAATATAATTGAAATTCAGTGCATAATATCATGGCTTATAACATGAGTTTCTATGGAATAATGGATGCTGAGTTGAATTTTCAGGAACACAATAACACAAGTTGGAGCCCCACCATATTTACATTGAATATTGATATTTGATACTGTATTGTTTTGCTCATTAGAAGGGCAAGCGTATGTTTGTAATTCATTGGTTTCAAAGTGCCAATGTTGTAAGTATGGATCATTGTAAGTCTGAACTGTACTGTACTTCTGATAGTGAAGGTGCTAAGAAGCACAATAATCATGAATCTGTGTGATGGCCTTTGTAATATAAAGTTTTCTAGTTGGCTCTATGAAGTGCTGCAGAGTAAAAAATATCAGAAGTACAGTGATACAGAATACTTGATTGAGCACTCCAGTATAACCATCTACTGACCACTCTGTATCCACATCAACACAACCACAACTATCCACCTCAGTTTGCTAGGCCTATATCAATCTTCAGCACACTTCCATTTCAAGGAGAAAGTAGTACTAGAATGTAAGGTAAGTTATACTCTTGTAATTTTTATCTAGTACTTACAGTAGTACAAAAAAAAAATGAAACTTGTCACAGGTGTCTGGAACATAACTAATTTTCCTGTGCTGTATATTATTTACTCCATGTAATGCTGTTTACGTTACAAGCTGATTTTTGGTAACAACCCATGCATTATGAAGAGGGTGTACTATACTTAGTGCAGTCATGATAGCTCTTTTTGTTAACACATTTGTAGTTTCCCTCCTAGACAGGGCGATGCAAATAAGAAAGTGCATTCATCGTCACTTGATAAATAGCTGTCTGTCTAGAAGGGTACATGTAATATTTTTCAATGGTAACTCCTTGAACTGTTAGATCCCCACTAAAGTTACAAAGTTCAGGCAATATATTTCCCACTTCCAGAAATTCAGCTTCCTAGTTTACCTGAATGCCTTTTATTTTTATTACTATGCTTACACCCCCAACAGCACCTCAGATCCCAAAGGTCACTAATCCCTATTGATCTCCTACATGCTCACATATGCTTGTTGAATATTCAAGTCCCAACCTCTCCAAAACTCTCTTCATACCCTCTCTCAACTCTTTCTTGAACAGTGGACACACCATTGACTACTTTCCAACAATTCCAGATTTATACATCCTCCTAATCAACCTGTTTTGTTCCTTTCTTTATACATGATCACACCATCTCAGAAGCCCCTATTCTGTTCATTGAATTATACCATTGATATATGTCCCTTGTTAATATAATGTCTTGGAGATCAAAACTTTCTTAATTGTCCTGGCTTAACTCTTAGAGTTCAGAATTTGTTCTATAAATATGAGAGCTTTCCTTCTCTTATAAAAATTACTTTGCCATAATGTATGTATTATGTATATATATGTATGTACAGTATTTGCACCTAAATATAGTAGTGTAGGTTGCATCACTCACCACAGACCTCTGTTGCTTTCCTCAAGTGTTGACTTTTTTCCGCTTTGATTCTGCTCAGTTAATCAGGGTTTTTATTTATTAGTTTTTATTCTTCCTCTCCTCTTTTCTCTTTTTCCTTTCTGTTCTCATTTTCTCTTATTCTCCTACTTTAGACTACAGTAATATTGTCAAATACTACTTGGAATGATGCACATTCTTTTTCTTGATTTTTTTTAATTTAAAGGAATTAAATATTTAGTGTTAAAAGTTAATATTTTGTGTGTGTGTGTGCACGCATGTGTTTGTGTGTTTTAGATAATGATTAGACCAGTTTCTCAAACAATGGATTGTAGCCTACATAGGAAATGGGAGCAAGGGTAAACCTTAAATGGTTGGAGGGCTGTCTGGCAAATTGGTTGAGAAACACTGGTCTGGACAATGTTTGAAATTGAGTTTCAGAGTAAATTTTTAGTTTGCACAATGTTTTTTGTATGAACTGGCTCCCATGATGTGTGTTGACAAAAGTATGGTACATATAACGGTACTTAGAACTTAAATTTGAATGAGTGAAAACTCTTAACTAATGAAAACAGAACATTGATTACAGTAAGGTTATATGATGCAGGTGTCCTGTGCTTTATGGCAGCCATGCTCATCTCACTTAAGCTTTCAAGACTTAATTCTGAATAATATAAAACTTTAATGTTTTGTGAATGTAGTTATTGCATATGGTGAATGTATAATGCACATATCGAATTAGCAATAGATATGGAATAGCTCATAATAGTAATTTGCCTAAAGTGAAAAAAAAAAAAAAAAGTGTACAGTAAACCTTCACTTTAATGGACTGACCGCTCTGGTCAGTCAGTAATGGTGATTGTAGTGGATACAGATGAGATTTTGTGATCATAACAATAATGGACAGTTCTATAACTAGCTTGCAATGTCCATTGTGTTTAAATCCAGTGACCCATTGTATTTTGTCCCATAGTATTTCTGGAGCATTTTTAATTAAGGCTTTACTGTATATCACAAAATAGTTAATTTTGTTGTATAAATGGACACGTGCAACATATAAGATGTTACAGTAATGTTTTGCTGGTCAGGAGTAATATCAAGTCAGTTTTGCTAGTAACTATACATGATGAATATTGCCGTTGAAAATCTTTATACGTATGCAGAACATTTTTTGGAAAATTCTGTACTTGAGGGCACAGCTACTCCATGGAAATGCTAACGATTGGCAATGTTTATGCCTGTTATTGTGAAGAAATCTAAATACTGGTATTATTCACATTTTTGTTACCACCATATGCCTGTTATTAATTTTCTAAAATGCATTATTGTTTTTCCTTATAACTAAGATTTAATATCAATATTATTATCTTTACAGTGTGAATGTATTAATTTTACTATTATCTATTATGAAGCTGTAATTTGCTGTTGCATGGTACAATATGAGAGCACTGAACACTAATTGGGTACATTTTTATTTGTTGATTTTCCTCAAGTTCACAGTTATGGTGTTTGTTGTGCTCATGAATTATAAGATGATGTTCTCAGTCATTTTTGGACACCTCATTTTGAAAAAAGGACTTACTTTTTGCTTTACAATGAATATATATTACTTGTACCCTGTTGAATATTTGTTTATATTTTTTGATGATGGAAAGTAAATGTCATACTTTATTTTTTGATATATACCAGTAGGTTTATTTTGTTTAGTGACTTTTCTTTAATTCTATAATTTATTTTATAGAAAAGCCTGCACTGGTTAACAATAAAGTAAGCAAATTACTAAATTTATTTTTATTAACCCTACCTCACGGCCTGTTAAATTTTTTTTTATAAATTTACTTTATTAAATTTGCATAATGGGTCTCATTTTTTTTCTTTTTGAGCATTCTAAGAGGAATAGTCTTATAAAATTTTCAACCTGTAGATTAAAGTGAGCTGAGGAAACACCTGTCTAGCAGTAACTAGGGTAGCCTGGCTAGTGATTCAAGCCTCCCTGACAGCAGGCCCCTCTTTAAGGGGGCTCCTTGACGAGGTAAAGAGGCTATCGATCTGAGGAATTGGACCTCTTGGTCTTCTTCCTCAGACCGAACCTAATTACCCCCCAATCCCCCCTCCCCTTTCCCATCTTCCCCATCCTCCCTTTTCCCTTTCCTCCTCCTCCTCATCCCTCCCTTATTCCCTTCCCATTTTTACCCTGTGAGCTTCTCTCCACGGGCATTCTGGTTCCTAGGTAGGGGAAAAGGTACCGTGGTCCATCCCATTCCGTTGAGGTTCTTGGCGGTGGTGTATTTTGCCGTGGAATTTGGATCGCCTGGGGATGTCCCGATCCCTCTCCGGTCTCCCGGGGGGTGGCTTTGGGTATCTTTTGGGCGACGGGTGTATCTCTGGAGGCCACCTTTCGGATTCCGGGGGCGGTGGCCGAAGGAGGTATGCTTTGAGGCGGGTATCCAGCCGCCATCTCTTTTGTCCGCCGAGGTGGCTCGGTGGATGTGAGGTTGCTATCCCGGATTTCTGGTTTACTGGCATGAAGGGTAGGGTATGGCACGGGTTCCATGCAGCATCTTCACTACTTGCGGTGTTGAGGTCCTCTTGGGCGCGGAGGGGGATTTATGCCCCTTTCATTCCTCCTAGGAGCTATTCCTCCACGTTCCCCCCTTTTTTATTCTTTTTATTTTCTTTTTTTTTTTTATTAAAAACAAAAAGAAAGAAGTAACCTATCCATGGACGACCCAATCCGTGAACCTACTACCCCCGGGCCCCTTCCTGATACTGCACCCAGTTCTGACCCTACCTCGTTAATGGACAACTCTTTGGACACCTCCAATACCCTTGGTACATCTTGCTGGTGCCGGTTTGTCACCTGCTTCAGGTACCGGGGTTCTGACCGGCCCTTTTGACATGTCTGACCTTCGCTCTTCTTTGACCATGATTCAGGCTTCTCCCTGTACGGTGCGGCAATTTTTGGATTGCTCGCCCGTCACACGTCAACCACCTCCGGTCCCACATCCAAACGACCAAGACCCTTACATGACGATTTGACACTTCCTTCTCATTCATCTCAGAAACGACCAGCACGTCACGCTCTCCCCTAAACCCTTTCAGGGTTTCGGCCGTACTAGTATGGCTTACGCGCCAGGGTTTTCGTCGTACTAGTACGCCTAAATTCTAGCGCCTTCAAATCAAGTGGAAACAGGCTGGTTTGCCTAGATGTGAGAGAATGGGTCTGTGCGGTCAGTGTGCGCAGTATAAAAAAAATTCTGCACCACACAGTTGATAATGAGGAAAAAAAAACTCTGACCATGTTTTTGGTTTAAAACAGCAACTTTGCAGTCTATTTTCATATAGTATTTATGCTTTTATTTTCGTTTTCTTAGTCTCATTTGATAGAATGGATGAAATATTACAGAAATAAAGATAATTTGGACTGGTTTCATGAAGACAAGTACCTTGAAACTGAGTGCAAAGTAGCGAAAATGTTCGATTTTTGCCAATGTTCAAGAGTAAACAAATCACGCCATGCGTCCAATACACATCCACTGGGTAGTCTAATATTCTTGCACAAGTGCGCTGATATTATACCATTTTTACAATGATGCAGTTGTATACATAACAGTAAATCTTCTATTTTTTGTTAGAATAAAAATTCAAAATGTAAAGCAAAAGTAATGTAAGAGGGGCCTGGAGACGTGACTAATGAATAGATAAAATGTTATTTGAGTGCCAGGAATGTCTGTCTCGTTTATTCTGGACCATATTTTGAAATTTGTGTGAAATTGGCCAAATTGCCAATTTCTGACCACCTTATTGGGTAGTTGAAATCAGTAAATTGGCAGTTTCTTATACTCAATTGATAGAACAAATGGAATACTAGTGAAATAGCTATAATTTTAGTAGACTGAAACATTGGAATTTGCCGAAAATAGGGCTCAGTGGGCGAAATCGCCAATGCGTAAATGTCATCAATACCGCTAACTTCGCGAGAGCATAATTCCTTTAGTTTTCCATCAAATTTCATAATTTTGGTGGCGTTATCGGAAAAAGATTATCATTTCATAAAAAAAAAAAATCCGAAAAATTTGCGACCCTGAGAACGAGTTTGGGAGAGGGCCTCGCGACCCTGAAAGGGTTAAACACTTTGTTTCACACTACGCAATGGACAAAGTTTTTTACTCTAAGACAGACTACTCCAACTACCTATCTTTCCGATCATAGTATTGGTAAAGCTCTCCTACGCTATGTAGGTAAAGATATCTCATTTCACGCTCTCAAGAGCGGCACTCGATTCATCACGGTCCAGAATGCTGGCCAAGCTCGCGATCTTTCTCTCCTTACGACCATAGATACTATTCCTATCACTATTGACAAACATTCTCTCAATTCTTGTAGTGGCACTGTCATTTTACCCCACACCATTGTCCAACGGAATTTCCAGACACGTGGTGATGACATTCTGGAGCAGCTTGAGCTCCAAGACTTTCCTATCCTTAAAGTTGACACTTTTGTCCTCCCTGCCCGTAACCGAAGACGTTATCCTTGCAATATAGCTCGTTTAACATTTCACTGCCATGAACTTCCACCCTCGGTCTACATTGCAGGTCACCATTTACAAGTTCAAAAGGTGACCCCTACACCGTAACAGTGTAGGAACTGCTGGCGTTTTGGTCATCCAGCGAAATATTGCAGGTCCATGGCCAAATGCCCAGTCTGTGGTGCCGACGACCATGCCAGTCCTTGTAATCTACCTCCCTCTTGCCTTAACTGTCATGAGGCGCATCCATCGTACTCTTGCCATTGTCAGGTTTACCTACATGAGTGGGAAATCTGTTGTCTCAGAGGCGGAAGGCTTCTCATATGCTATGGCCACCTCTCATCTACGCCTTCAAGGGAGACTTCCCCGTATTTCCTATTCTCGCATTGCTAAACGTCCCCCCACTTCTGGGGTCACAACGTCTCGAATTCTTTTGCTGTTCTTGTCTCTGGGGTCCCTACCTCGGCATCCCATACTGTCCTCACCCGTTCCTCTACTCACTCGCACAGTTCTGTCTCTTCACGCCCTCGTCCAACACCTAATTCTCACCACCCCTCTTCTCATAAGTCCGGCAAAAGATCCCCATTGCAAGGTTCTTCACCTCCGACTAGTTCTGTAACGTGTGTGGAGGTTCATCCTCCTCCTCGTTCAATATCTTCATCCCATGTCCCCTCCCAAGTTTCTTCCTTGACTGCATCCCCCCCCAGGTCGCTTCCACTCCTGTCCTCTCCCAAGCCCCTTTGACAGTCTCCTCTTCCATCTCGCCCTCTACTTTAGTACAGTCTATAGTCTCCCAGATTGTTGCTCACCCTCCCCCTCCTTCCATCTCTAATGTGGTCCCACATCCTGCATCTTTGTCTTCCGAAATGCTGGAAGCTATTGCAGGATTTATTGCAGAGACTGGACCGTTGATGGACACCGCTCCACCTCCGGTTCCTCCTCCTCTCTCTTCTCCATCTACACCCCTCCTTTCTTCACAGCATCCCACTCCTCCTTTGATTACAGGTCTTCCGCTGCCTCCACACGTGAACTTTTCTAACCCTAGTCCATAGATACCTCTAACTTCGACTTGTATCTTTCTCTTCATAAATCATGGCTTATTTACAGTGGAATATCAGAGGCCTCAGGGGTAATCGGGGTGAGCTTCAGGTGTTGCTCTCCCAGTTTTTCCTGTTGGGATCTGTTTGCAAGAACCTAAATTACAATCCACTGTTATCAGGCCCTTTTCAGGCTATGATTTGTTATATTCATCGGATCCTTTTTCCGATGGAACCTTTAACGAAAGTGCTCTTCTTATACGCACTGGTATTCCATACCATCAGCTCTGTGTGTGTTCTTCTCTACATTACACTGCAGCCCGTATCCACTTGAATAAGTGGTATACACTCTGTTCTTTATATCTCCCCTTCGCGGGCATTGTCTATCCCAGATGTTGATTTTCTGGTTTCTTCCTTGCCGCCACCCCTTCTGTTAGTTGGCGATTTTAACGCACACCATTTTCTCTGGGGAGGGTCGCACTGTGACTCCCGTGGCGTTCAGTTGGAGGCATTTCTTGCTTCTCTCCCCCTCCATGTTTTAAATACGGGTACTCCTACCCATTTTGATCCTCGAACTCATTCTTTCTCTTGCATCGATCTCTCCATCTGCTCTTCCTCAACTGTCCTCGACGTCACCTGGTCTGTCCTCCCTGACTTACATGACAGCGATCATTTTCCAATTATTCTTAAGTCCCCTTCGTATTCTCCTCCTCCTCATAGCCCACGCTGGCAATTTGACCAGGCGAAATGGGACCTTTATGCACATCTTACTGCCTTTCATGAGGTTCCTTCCTCGTCCAGCATTGATGAGGTTTTACATCTTTTTTCGTCCTGTCTTCACAGCAGCTTCGCATTCTATCCCCCAAACCTCGGGCAAGCATTCTCAGAAGTGTGTGCCTTGGTGGTCTCCTGCTTGTGCTAGGGCAGTACGTTTGAAATGCGCTGCGTGGGGCAGGTACTGGTATAACAGAACCATAGAGAGAGACCTTGATTTTAAGCAGAAGAGAGCAATTGCTCGCCGTGTCATACGTGACGCCAAACGCACTTCCTGGCGGGATTACGTTTCCACCATCACTTCGGCTTCCTTGATGAGGGCAGTCTGGAAGAAAGTGCGGAAAATGAGTGGTAAATTCTCCGCCGACCCGGCTCCTGTTCTTCCGGTTACCGGTGTCGATATAGCACACCCTCTTGCCATTGCCACTGAAATTGGTAATCATCTGGTCCGTATTTCTCAGGGGCTCCATCTATGCCCCTCGTTCCTTTCTTCCAAGTCTGCCAGCGAGTTAAAGCTGTTAGATTTTTCTTCTTTTAGAGAAGAATCTTATAATGTGCCTTTTACCCTTCAAGAACTGGAAGCAACACTCTCCACTTACCGATCATCGGCAGCTAGGCCAGACGGCATACATATTCGTATGCTACAGCATTTACATCAGTCTGCTCTTACTGTCCTCTTTGACTCTTTAATCTTATATGGTCGCAAGGAGTCCTTCCCCAGCTGTGGAAGTCTGCTATTGTTCTCCCTTTTCGCAAACCGGATACTGCGGGACGTGATACCTCCCACTATCGTCCCATCACTCTTACCAGTGCAGTTTGCAAGGTGATGGAATGTCTAATTAATAGACGTTTGATGTGGTATTTAGAAACGCACAATAGTCTCTTCCCTAGTCAATATGGCTTTCGTAAAGGCCGTTCTGCCATTGACCCCTTACTGCGCTTGGATACGTATATTCGTAATGCCTTTGCTAATAACCACTCAGTTATCGCCATCTTTTTCGACCTTGAGAAGGCTTATGACACAACTTGGAGGTATAATATCTTGGCCCAGGCCCACTCCTTAGGCCTCCGAGGCAATCTACCATTTTTTCTTGAGGCCGCCTTAACTGACAGACATTTCCGTGTCCGGGTTAGTAATGAGCTTTCCCCGGAATTTGTCCAAGCTGAAGGTGTCCCCCAGGGTTGTGTTCTGAGCACAACACTCTTTCTCCTTGCTATAAATAATCTGGCATCTGTTCTCCCATCCAATATTTGGTCATCGCTCTATGTGGATGACTTTGCTATAGCTTGTGCAGGTGCTGACTGTCACCTCATTGCAGTTTCCCTCCAGCATGCCATCAACCGGGTTTCCGATTGGGCCACCACTCACGGGTTTAAATTTTCTAGTGGCAAAACTCATCAAATTACGTTTACTAAACGTTCAACGGTCTCTGCTCATCCATTGTACCTATACGGCTCACGTATCCCAGAACGTGATAGTCAGGTTTCTCGGCCTCCTGTTTGACCGTCGATTGTCCTGGAAACCTCACATTACCTCTCTGAAGGCAACTTGTTATAGCCAGCTGAACCTCTTAAAAACTCTCACACTTCTTTTATGGGGGGGCTGATCGTCGAACTCTCCTTCACCTGCATTCAGCTTTAATATTATCGAAACTCGATTATGGTGACCAGATATATTCGGCGGCCTCCCCTGCTACTCATTCCAGCCTTAATCTCATACATCACCAGGGATTGCGTTTATGCCTTGGTGCATTTCGTTCTTCCCCGGTTGAGAGCCTCTATGTAGAAGTGAACATTCCATCCTTGTCCGATTGTCGTGATGCACATTGCATTCGCTATTATGTTCGCTCTCATGACCTCTGCAATCCTTCCATGTATAGGATTGTCACAGATGTTAGTAGACGCTCGTTATTTGTTCGTCGCCCCTGTTTACTTCGTCCCTTTTCTCTTCATCTACATTCACTCGTCTTCCCTTCAGCTACCATCTTTATTTGTTCATGTGACATCTCCCTTTTCCCTACCCCCTTGGGAAGTTCCTGCTGTCCGTGTCTGTTCTATTCCTTTACCTTGCACAAAAGCCCAACTACCTATGGCAGCTTCTCGCTCTTTTCTAGACCACTTCCGTTCTCATTCCCATGCTATCGCTGTGTACACCGATTGTTCAAAGTCATCTGATGGCGTCAGATTCGCTGCAGTGTTTCTGGACAGCGCCGTGCGAGGGCATCTATTACCCTCGGCTAGCATATTTACGGCTGAATTGTATGCCATTCTTGTGGCACTTATCTGTGTCACCATTTGTGGTCGTTTCAGACTCCCTTAGTGCTTTACAGGCTATCCGTAAAATTGATACACCTCACCCCCTAGTTCTTCGTATCCACCTTTGGTTACGCCGTATCTTTAGCAAGCATAAAGATATTGTCTTTTGTTGGGTCCCTGGTCATGTTGACGTACAGGGCAATGAACAGGCAGACACTGCTGCGCGGTCAGCAGTACATGACCTTCCAGTTTCATATAGAGGTGTTCCATTCACGGACTATTTTGCGGTCATTGCTACCCACCTTCGCACCCCGGGAACCCCTTTGGGCTGACCTGCTAAATAACAACCATTCAAAACCGAGATCGGTTTTTTTTCCTTTTCACCCCTGAGGTTGGGGGGGCTACACTCTCCCGTCTTTCGCATCGGGGGCCCCACTTGTCTTACCTTGGGGGATTCATGGAGAGGCTCCCTTTCCCTTTTGTGAGCATTGTCAGGTTTGCCATATTTGTTGGACTGCCCCCCCTTTTTCAACGGGAGCAGAATTTACCTCCAACGGCGCCTTTTGCTTCCGCGGGCCCCTTTTCTTTACCTTCCCTTTTTTTGCCGATGGACCCCCCTTTTTAAACCTGACTTTTTCTCATTGACTTTTGAAGCAATTTACTTATTTCACAAACTGAAAGTTTTTAGACTTCCCCCTGTCCCCTTTTACCCCAATTTTTCCTTTTCTACCCCCTTTTCCCTGCACTATCCACTGTCCTGCTGCAC
>WNWK01007037.1:0-98462 GCA_009830355.1 Cherax destructor
TGGTTGTGGTTATGGTGGTAGTGGTGGTTGTGGTGGTTGTGGTTATGGTGGTTGTGATGGTTGGGTGGAGGTTGTGGTTGTTGGTTGTTATTACAATATTAGTTAAGAGAGCTAGGGCAAAACCCGATTACCTGCCTGTAATCTAAAGGACACTGCTCTATAACCAACTTTACAATACCGTAATAATATAATAAAGGTTATTGTCCGGGTATAAAAATACACACACATTAATTATAAATATATATATTTTATTCTACTAGTAAAAAAGTTTATAAAGATTAGACAATCTATACAATAACACAAAACAAAAGCTATGACTGTACAAAGCGTAATATTTGTACTATAAGTTAAAATAATATCACATTGTTAATTCAACGACTATCTGTCTAATATACTCAGTGTCACGACACACAACTCAGTGTAACAGATTACCTGTCACAAGACACATAACACACCTCAGTGACACTACACACTCAGTGACACTACACCCTCAGTGACACTACACCCTCAGTGACACTACACCCTCAGTGACACTACACCCTCAGTGACACTACACACTCAGTGACACTACACACTCAGTGACACTACACCCTCAGTGACACTACACACTCAGTGACACTACACCCTCAGTGACACTACACACTCAGTGACACTACACCCTCAGTGACACTACACACTCAGTGACACTACACCCTCAGTGACACTACACACTCAGTGACACTACACACTCAGTGACACTACACCCTCAGTGACACTACACCCTCAGTGACACTACACACTCAGTGACACTACACCCTCAGTGACACTACACCCTCAGTGACACTACACTACACCTCAGTGACACTACACCTCAGTGACACTACACACTCAGTGACACTACACACACAGTGACACTACACCCTCAGTGACACTACACACTCAGTGACACTACACACTCAGTGACACTACACCCTCAGTGACACTACACCCTCAGTGACACTACCCCCTCAGTGACACTACACACTCAGTGACACTACACCCTCAGTGACACTACACCCTCAGTGACACTACCCCCTCAGTGACACTACACACTCAGTGACACTACACCCTCAGTGACACTACACCCTCAGTGACACTACACACTCAGTGACACTACACCCTCAGTGATTCACCCTCAGTGACACTACACCCTCAGTGACACTACACACTCAGTGACACTACCCTCAGTGACACTACACACTCAGTGACACTACACCCTCAGTGACACTACACCCTCAGTGACACTACACTACACCTCAGTGACACTACACCTCAGTGACACTACACACTCAGTGACACTACACACACAGTGACACTACACACTCAGTGACACTACACACACAGTGACACTACACAGTGACACTACACACTCAGTGACACTACACACTCAGTGACACTACACACTCAGTGACACTACACACACAGTGACACTACACACTCAGTGACACACACACAGTGACACTACACAGTGACACTACAACACCAGTGACACTACACACTCAGTGACACTACACACACAGTGACACTCACACTCAGTGACACTACACACTCAGTGACACTACACACTCAGTGACACTCACACACAGTGACACTACACACACAGTGACACTCACACCACACGTGACACAGTGACACTACCTCAGTGACACTACACCCTCAGTGACACTACCACTCAGTGACACTACACACTCATGACACTACACACTCCAGTGACACTACACACTCAGTGACACTACACCCTCAGTGACACTACACACTCAGTGACACTCACCTCAGTGACACTACACACTCAGTGACACTACACCCTCAGTGACATACACCTCAGTGACACTACACCCTCAGTGACACTACACACTCAGTGACACTACACCTCAGTGACACTACACCCTCAGTGACCTACTACACCTCAGTGACACTACACCTCAGTGACACTACACACTGTGACACTACACACACAGTGACACTACACACCAGTGACACTCACACCAGTGACACTACCCCAGTGACACTACACACTCAGTGACACTACACACTCAGTGACACTACACACTCAGTGACACTACACACACAGTGACACTACACACTCAGTGACACTACACACACAGTGACACTACACAGTGACACTACACACACAGTGACACTACACACTCAGTGACACTACACACTCAGTGACACTACACACACAGTGACACTACACACACAGTGACACTACACACTCAGTGACACTACACACACAGTGACACTACACACTCAGTGACACTACACACTCAGTGACACTACACACAGTGACACTACACAGTGACACTACACACTCAGTGACACTACACACTCAGTGACACTACAACACAGTGACACTACACACATCAGTGACACTACACACTCAGTGACACTACACCCTCAGTGACACTACACACTCAGTGACACTACACACTCAGTGACACTACACACTCAGTGACACTACACACCAGTGACACTACACACACAGTGACACTCACGGACTCGGGTGACACCACACAGTGACCTTACCACTCAGTGACACTACACCTAGTGACACTACACGCACAGTGACACTCCACAGTGGACACTCCACCACACAGTGACACTACACATCATGCAGTGACACTCACACTCAGTGACACTACACACAGTGACACTACACAGTGACACTACGCACACAGTGACATCTTACACACACAGTGACACTACACACTCATGACACTACACATTCAGTGACACTCACACTCAGTGACACTACACACACAGTGACACTACACAGTGACACTACACACTCAAGTGACACTACACACTCAGTGACACTACACACTCAGTGACACTACACACATGACACTACACAGTGACACTACACACACAGTGACACTACACACACAGTGACACTACACACTCAGTGACACTACACACTCAGTGACACTACACACACAGTGACACTACACAGTGACACTACACACTCAGTGACACTACACACTCAGTGACACTACACACACAGTGACACTACACAGTGACACTACACACTCAGTGACACTACACACTCAGTGACACTACACACACAGTGACACTACACAGTGACACTACACACACAGTGACACTACACACTCAGTGACACTACACACTCAGTGACACTACACACACAGTGACACTACACAGTGACACTACACACACAGTGACACTACACAGTGACACTACACACTCAGTGACCACTGATCACACTCAGTGACTACACACTCAGTGACACTACACACAGTGACACTACACAGTGACACTACACACTCAGTGACACTACACACTCAGTGACACTACACAGTGACACTACACACTCAGTGACACTACACACACAGTGACACTACACAGTGACAGTACACACTCAGTGACACTACACACTCAGTGACACAGACATATCATAATCACTCGGTGTCACAGACACCACAACTCGGTGTCACAACATTGTACCAGTGACAACACACGTTGGAAATAAATGGTATAAAATACCGACACAATGGAAAAATAAACACCTAAGCAGTATACTAATGTGATCCTTTATTGACAACGTTTCGCCCACGCAGTGGACTTCATCGAGTCACAAACAAGATACATGAGTATTTATAGGATTTAGTCAGGTGGAGAATGCTGCATGTGACAATCTTCAGAGTAGTGTGATGGAGTCTTAAACCTTGAGTAGCTTTAAAAAGAGATTGGACAAGTATCTGGGTAAACCTTTGCAGTGTTAAGTAAGTTTATTCAGGTATACACAAATACATTTACATACATTATCATATATAGCAGCATATGTGTAGAGAACCTAGACAACACACGTAGTCATGACCCTACCAACAACGTGTCATATGACACTACCTTTCTTATCGTCATGACACGCCTACGTCTCTGTGAATGCATAGACACCCTTGTATATGTGTTATGACACCTCACTTTTCTCTGTGTCACATGACACGCCCTTCTTGTCACGACACCTTCTCTACTGTGTCCATGACACCCTTTTCTCTTTGCCATAATACTCGTTCTCATAAACACTTTTCTCTGTGTCATGAACGCCTTCGCTGTTAATTACCCTTTGAACAGTGTTACACGACTAAATAACTGTCACATAAGTCATCCGTGTCATGTGGTGCGGCGACCAAAGCTGGGAAGAAGACTGAGTCAAGTCTGGCAAGCTGGGATACCAGCTACACCCTCAGTGACACTACACCCTCAGTGACACTACACTACACTGATGCCATCCACAGCTCTGGTGCAGCCACGTTCCAAGGTCAGTCCTAGGACCTGTACTGTTTTGGTATATGTGAATGACATAACGGAAGGGATAGACTCAGTGTCCCTGTTTGCAGATGATGTGAAGTTAATGGAAGAATTAAATCAGTCGAGGATCAGGCAGGACTACAAAGAGACCTGGACAGGCTACAAGCCTGGTCCAGTAACAGCTCCTTGATTTAACCCTGCCAAATGTAAAGTCATGAATATCGGGAAGAGCAAAGAAGACCGCAGACAGGTATAGTCCCAGGTAACTAAAGACTGCAAACCTCACTCAAAGAAAAGATCTTGGGGTGAGTATAATACGAGCACATCTGAGGCACACATCAATCAGATAACTGCTGCAGCATACGGGGGGCTGGCAAACCTAAGAATAGTGTTCCAATACCTCACTAAGGAATCGTTCAAGACTCTGTACACCATATACGTCAGGCCCATACTGGAGTATGCAGCACCAGTTTGGAACCCACACCTGGTCAAGCACGTCAAAAAATTAGAGAAAGTGCAAGGTTTGCAACAAGACTAGTCCCAGAGCTAAGGGAAATCGGCCTGACGACACTAGAGGACAGGAGGTTAGGGGAGACATGATAACGACATATAAAATACTGAGAGGAATAGATAAAAGGGGGACAGAGACAAGATGTTCCAGAGAGGTGACACAGAAACAAGGGGTCAAATTGGAGTTAAAGACTCCTATGAGTCAAAGGGATGTTAGGAAGTATTTCTTCAGTCATAGAGTTGTCAGGAAGTGGAATAGCCTGAAAGCGACATAGTGGATGCAGGAACCATACATAGTTTTAAGACTAGGTTTGATAAAGCTCATGGAGCAGGGAGAGAGGACCTAGTAGCAATCAGTGGAGAGAGGTGGGGCCAGGGCTATGAATCGGCCCCTGCAACCACAAATGGTGAGTACAAATAGGTGAGTACACACACACACACACACACACACACACACACACACATACACTCACACACACACACACACACACGCACAATGGTCAACACAAATAATACAATCAGGAGGAACACCTGTGATACCTCACTCTTCCTCCTCCCCCTACCCCTTCTCCTCCACCCCTTCCCTCCATCCCCTTCTCATCCTCCACTTACTCTTCCACTCCTTCCCATCCCCTTCCATTCTTCGCCTTCCCTTCTCCCCCTTCCCCTCCTCCCCCTAACCTCTTCTACTCGCACTTTCTTCACAACAGAACAAGGTTGTTTAAGCTGACAGATCACAGTTAACGACGCTGTATCACACTTCTTGTTTAACTTACACTGACCAACACTTCTTGTTTAACTTACATTGACCAACACTTCTTGTTTAACTTACACTGACCAACACTTCTTGTTTAACTTACACTGACCAACACTTCTTGTTTAACTTACACTGACCAACACTTCTTGTTTAACTTACACTGACCAACACTTCTTGTTTAACTTACACTGACCAACACTTATTGTTTAACTTACACTGACCAACACTTCTTGTTTAACTTACACTGACCAACACTTCTTGTTTAACTTACACTGACCAACACTTCTTGTTTAACTTACACTGATTAACACTTCTTGTTTAACTTACACTGACCAACACTTCTTGTTTAACTTACACTGACCAACACTTCTTGTTTAACTTACACTGATAACTACTTCTTGTTTAACTTACACTGACAACACTTCTTGTTTAACTTACACTGATAACACTTCTTGTTTAACTTACACTGACCAACACTTCTTGTTTAACTACACTGATAACACTTCTTGTTTAACTTACACTGACCAACACTTCTTGTTTAACTTACACTGACCAACACTTCTTGTTTAACTTACACTGACCAACACTTCTTGTTTAACTTACACTGACCAACACTTTTTAATCTCTTTTCTCCTTTTAGTCTTTCTGTTTTTCAGTATTTTTTTTACAGTGTTAAGAGTTCCTGTCTTCACTTACAAACTAAGATCAGTTCCAAGCTAAGCTCACTGAGCATCCTCTCTTAGCTAAGCTCACTGAGCATCCTCACCTAGCTAAGATCACTGAGCATCCTCACCTAGCTAAGCTCACTGAACATCCTCACCTAGCTAAGTTCACTGAGCATCCTCACCTAGCTAAGTTCACTGAGCATCCTCACCTAGCTAAGCTCACTGAGCATCCTCACCTAGCTAAGCTCACTGAGCATCCTCTCTTAGCTAAGCTCACTGAGCATCCTCACCTAGCTAAGCTCACTGAGCATCCTCACCTAGCTAAGCTCACTGAACATCCTCACCTAGCTAAGTTCACTGAGCATCCTCACTAGCTAAGTTCACTGAGCATCCTCACCTAGCTAAGCTCACTGAGCATCCTCACCTAGCTAAGCTCACTGAGCATCCTCTCTTAGCTAAGCTCACTGAGCATCCTCACCTAGCTAAGCTCACTGAGCATCCTCACCTAGCTAAGCTCACTGAGCATCCTCACCTAGCTAAGCTCACTGAACATCCTCACCTAGCTAAGTTCACTGAGCATCCTCACCTAGCTAAGTTCACTGAGCATCCTCACCTAGCTAAGCTCACTGAGCATCCTCACCAGCTAAGCTCACTGAACATCCTCACCTAGCTAAGTTCACTGAGCATCCTCACCTAGCTAAGCTCACTGAGCATCCTCACCTAGCTAAGCTCACTGAGCATCCTCACCTAGCTAAGATCACTGAACATCCTCACCTAGCTAAGTTCACTGAGCATCCTCACCTAGCTAAGCTCACTGAGCATCCTCACCTAGCTAAGATCACTGAACATCCTCACCTAGCTAAGATCACTGAACATCCTCACCTAGCTAAGTTCACTGAGCATCCTCACCTAGCTAAGCTCACTGAGCATCCTCACCTAGCTAAGCTCACTGAGCATCCTCACCTAGCTAAGATCACGGAGCATCCTCACCTAGCTAAGATCACTGAGCATCCTCACCTAGCTAAGCTCACTGAGCATCCTCACCTAGCTAAGATCACTGAGCATCCTCACCTAGCTAAGATCACTGAACATCCTCACCTAGCTAAGCTCACTGAACATCCTCACCTAGCTAAGTTCACTGAGCATCCTCACCTAGCTAAGCTCACTGAGCATCCTCACCTAGCTAAGCTCACTGAGCATCCTCACCTAGCTAAGCTCACTGAGCATCCTCACCTAGCTAAGATCACTGAGCATCCTCACCTAGCTAAGATCACTGAACATCCTCACCTAGCTAAGCTCACTGAGCATCCTCACCTAGCTAAGCTCACTGAGCATCCTCACCTAGCTAAGATCACTGAACATCCTCACCTAGCTAAGGTCACTGAGCATCCTCACCTAGCTAAGCTCACTGAGCATCCTCACCTAGCTAAGCTCACTGAACATCCTCACCTAGCTAAGCTCACTGAGCATCCTCACCTAGCTAAGCTCACTGAACATCCTCACCTAGCTAAGCTCACTGAGCATCCTCACCTAGCTAAGCTCACTGAGCATCCTCACCTAGCTAAGATCACTGAGCATCCTCACCTAGCTAAGATCACTGAACATTCTCACCTAGCTAAGATCACTGAACATCCTCACCTAGCTAAGCTCACTGAGCATCCTCACCTAGCTAAGCTCACTGAACATCCTCACCTAGCTAAGCTCACTGAGCATCCTCACCTAGCTAAGCTCACTGAGCATCCTCACCTAGCTAAGCTCACTGAGCATCCTCACCTAGCTAAGCTCACTGAGCATCCTCACCTAGCCTTGTCTTAATTTCATTTCTATTGTTAGTTGGCGCCAGCTGTGTGCCAGCGATTTCTTTTGGTAAGTTGACCAAAAGTAATGGCTGTTCCATACACGAGTCATCTTGAGAAGGGTACAGCCAGAGTGAAGCTGCTGCTTGATGCCCGTCTTGTTGTGTAGAAGCTCACATCTCGCTGTCCCCGGAGTGCAGCCAAGTATGGTACTTTGACAATGTTGGCCTTGTATAACAGTGAGGTTCCTCCTGTGTTGAAGGCTCGCTGGGTTCAGGCGAGAGATGAGGCGTCTTGCTCTGTTCTCTGGTCTGTCCAGATATCTCTCTCTTTCTCTCCCTCTCTCTCTCACTTTCTCTCGCGCTCTTTTTTTTCTCTCTCTCTCTCTCTCTTTCTCCCTCTCTCTCGTTTAATCAGGTTGAGTAGTAATCCTTACATCTTTCAAGGAACGTTCCTGGATGCCAGTGAAGTGCTCTTGGTCCAAGGAATTTCAAAAATAATTTCCTCCCATTTCCCAGTAGCTGTATCACCCATATGGTTTTAGCGCTTGTGTTTCTAGTTGAGTGATATCCTTCACTAGTTGAGTGACATCCTTCACTAGTTGAGTGACATCCTTCACTAGTTGAGTGACATCCTTGATTAGTTGTGTGACATCCTTCACTAGTTGAGTGACATCCTTCACTAGTTGAGTGACATCATTCACTAGTTGAGTGACATCATTCACTGGTTGAGTGACATCCTTCACTAGTTGAGTGACATCATTCACTAGTTGATTGACATCATTCACTAGTTGAGTGACATCATTCACTAGTTGAGTGACATCATTCACTAGTTGAGTGACATCCTTCACTAGTTGAGTGACATCCTTCACTAGTCGAGTGACATCCTTCACTAGTCGAGTGACATCATTCACTAGTTGAGTGACATCATTCACTAGTTGAGTGACATCATTCACTAGTTGAGTGACATCATTCACTAGTTGAGTGACATCATTCACTAGTTGAGTGACATCATTCACTAGTTGAGTGGCATCATTCACTAGTTGAGTGACATCATTCACTAGTTGAGTGACATCATTCACTAGTTGAGTGACATCATTCACTAGTTGAGTGACATCCTTCACTAGTTGAGTGACATCCTTCACTAGTTGAGTGACATCCTTCACTAGTTGAGTGACATCATTCACTAGTTGAGTGACATCATTTACTAGTCAGTGACATCATTCACTAGTCAGTGACATCATTCACTAGTTGAGTGACATCATTCACTAGTTGAGTGACATCATTCACTAGTTGAGTGACATCCTTCACTAGTTGAGTGACATCATTCACTAGTTGAGTGACATCATTCACTAGTTGAGTGGCATCATTCAATAGTTGAATGACATCATTCACTAGTTGAGTGACATCATTCACTAGTTGAGTGACATCATTCACTAGTTGAGTGACAGCATTCACTAGTTGAGTGACATCCTTCACTAGTTGAGTGACATCATTCACTAGTTGAGTGACATCATTCACTAGTTGAGTGACATCATTCACTAGTTGAGTGACATCATTCACTAGTTGAGTGACATCATTCACTAGTTGGATGACATTCACTAGTTGAGTGACATCATTCACTAGTTGAATGACATCATTCACTAGTTGAGTGACATCCTTCACTAGTTGAGTGACATCCTTCACTAGTTGAGTGACATCATTCACTAGTTGAGTGACATCATTCACTAGTTGAGTGACATCCTTAGTTTGCTATCCTACACTAGTTGAGTGACATCATTTGATTAGATGAGTGACATCCTTCACTAGTTGAGTGACATCATTCACTAGTTGAGTGACATCCTTCACTAGTTGAGTGACATCGTTCACTAGTTGAGTGACATCCTTCATTAGCTGAGTGACATCCTTCATTAGCTGAGTGACATCCTTCATTAGATGAGTGACATCCTTAGTTTACCATCCTACACCAGATGAGTAACAAGGACAATAGCTAGTATGGACAACTCACTTTGTCCGTGATTATCGTCCATTGTGTGGTAGGTGTCGAGATAGCGGGCAGGATAATATAAACTTATATAAGAGTAGATGTGGTTTGTTGTGCAGAATGAGTTCCTCCAGGCAGATACGGGTGAGGGCGAGCCAAGGACCCAGGGCCAGGTGATGTGAATTTAGGTATGGGTAAGACTAAGCCCACCAGACGACAGCACTATGACTGTGGGAAATGCACCTTTGGAACTTGGCTTGGCTTACCTTTTTACAAACTGGGGCATAAAAAATATCTCCAACATTACCTGCGGAAGAGAAACAAGATGGCTGAAGTGTTGGCGAAGATGGCGAAGGATGGATCCAAGGAAGTCAAGGCAACACGAGCATAAATCTCTGCACAACTGGCTCACAGGACTGCACAACTGGCTCACAGGGCTGCACAACTGGCTCACAGGGCTGCACAACTGGCTCACAGGGCTGCACAACTGGCTCACAGGGCTGCACAACTGGCTCACAGAGCTGCACAACTGGCTCACAGGGCTGCACAACTGGCTCACAGGGCTGCACAACTGGCTCACAGGGCTGCACAACTGGCTCACAGGGCTGCACAACTGGCTCACAGGGCTGCACAACTGGCTCACAGGGCTGCACAATTGGCTCACAGGGCTGCACAATTGGCTCACAGGGCTGCACAACTGGCTCACAGGGCTGCACAACTGGCTCACAGGGCTGCACAACTTGCTCACAGGGCTGCACAACTGGCTCACAGGTCTGCACAATTGGCTCACAGGGCTGCACAAGTGGCTCACAGGGCTGCACAAGTAGCTCACAGGGCTGCACAACTGGCTCACAGGGCTGCACAACTGGCTCACAGGGCTGCACAACTGGCTCACAGGGGCTGCACAACTGGCTCACAGGGCTGCACAACTGGCTCACAGGGCTGCACAACTGGCTCACAGGGCTGCACACTGGCTCACAGGGCTGCACAACTGGCTCACAGGGCTGCACAACTGGCTCACAGGGCTGCACAATTGGCTCACAGGGCTGCACAACTGGCTCACAGGGCTGCACAATTGGCTCACAGGGCTGCACAACTGGCTCACAGGGCTGCACAATTGGCTCACAGGGCTGCACAACTGGCTCACAGGGCTGCACAACTGGCTCACAGGGCTGCACAACTGGCCACTGGGGCTGCACAACTGGCTCTGACAGGGCTGCACAACTGGCTCCTAGGGCTGCACAACTGGCTCACAGGGCTGCACAACTGGCTCTAGGGCTGACGAATTGGCTCACGGGCTGCACAACTGGCTCACAGGGCTGCACAATTGGCTCTAGGGCTGCCAACTGGCTCACAGGGCTGCACAATTGGCTCACAGGGCTGCACAACTGGCTCACAGGGCTGCACAACTGGCTCACAGGGCTGCACAGAACGCCAGGCGTTGTCTGCGCGTCGATGGACGTCAGTCCATCTACGCATCTGTAAAACACTGACCGACAGCACTTCCTAGGATGTGACGTGCTGAGGGAGGGCGCAACTACTCTGGCCTAGGATCCAGACCGTAGAGCACACGCTGACGTGCTGAGGGAGGGCGCAACTACCCTGGCCTAGGATCCAGACCGTAGAGCACACGCTGACGTGCTGAGGGAGGGCGCAACTACCCTGGCCTAGGATCCAGACCGTAGAGCACACGCTGACGTGCTGAGCGAGGGCGCAACTACCCTGGCCTAGGATACAGACCGTAGAGGACACGCTGACGTGCTGAGCGAGGGCGCAAGTACCCTGGCCTAGGATCCAGACCGTAGAGCACACGCTGACGTGCTGAGGGAGGGCGCAAGTACCCTGGCCTAGGATACAGACCGTAGAGGACACGCTGACGTGCTGAGGGAGGGCGCAAGTACCCTGGCCTAGGATACAGACCGTAGAGGACACGCTGACGTGCTGAGGGAGGGCGCAACTACCCTGGCCTAGGATACAGACCGTAGAGGACACGCTGACGTGCTGAGGGAGGGCAAGTACCTGGCATATGATCCAGACCGTAGAGGACACGCTGACGTGCTGAGGGAGGGCGCAACTACCCTGGCCTAGGATACAGACCGTAGAGGACACGCTGACGTGCTGAGGGAGGGCGCAAGTACCCTGGCCTAGGATCCAGACCGTAGAGGACACGCTGACGTGCTGAGGGAGGGCGCAACTACCCTGGCCTAGGATTCAGACCGTAGAGGACACGCTGACGTGCTGAGGGAGGGCGCAACTACCTGGCCTAGGATCCAGACCGTAGAGCACACGCTGACGTGCTGAGGGAGGGCGCAAGTACCCTGGCCTAGGATCCAGACCGTAGAGGACACGCTGACGTGCTGAGGGAGGGCGCAACTACCCTGGCCTAGGATTCAGACCGTAGAGGACACGCTGACGTGCTGAGGGAGGGCGCAACTACCCTGGCCTAGGATCCAGACCGTAGAGCACACGCTGACGTGCTGAGGGAGGGCGCAAGTACCCTGGCCTAGGATCCAGACCGTAGAGCACACGCTGAGTGAGGTAAAGACGACACAATGGAAGTTCATGAAACATATACACGTGTTGTAATCTACACTCACTCTGATATGTGAGCTTCTAGTAACTGTAAGGCGTATGGGCGCTGATGTCTATTTCACCGAGAAGACAGTTAGTGTAGCTTGCGATGGAGTCTGTTAATTATGCACCACATTATACACCACATCATACATCATGGCATCATACTTCACAACATCATATTTCAGAAAATCGTACATACCATCATCCTCTACAGTCTACATCATACATCGCAACATTATACATCACATCATACATCACTACATCATGCTTCGCAGCATCATACATTATACATTACGTCATACATCACATCATACATCACATCATACATCACAACTGCATACGTCACATCATACATCAAAACATTATACATCACATCATACATCATATTCATTACATCAAACATCACAACATCCTACAACACATGCATTATACATCGCATGCACTTAAACATACATCACATCATACATCGCATACACCTAAACATACATCACATCATACATCACATGATACACATCAACATTACATTATACATCACATCATACACCACAACATTATACATCACATCATACATTACATTATACATAGCATCATACACCACAACATTATACATCACATCATACATGACAACATCATACATCACATCATACACCACAACATTATACATCACATCATACATCACATCATACACCACAACATTATACATCACATCATACATGACAACATTATACATCACATCATACACCACAACATTATACATCACATCATACATTACATTATACATATCATCATACAACACAACATTATACATCACATCATACATGACAACATCATACATCACATCATACACCACAACATCATACATCACATCATACACCACAACATCTTAGAGCACAACATCACACAGGAAGTAAACCGACTCAAGTTCACAATAAAACTCCTCCTGGGTCGCCAACTTCGTCTCTGCTAATGGAATTTTTTTGCAAAGTCTTTTTTTTTTCTACTGACATTGTAATAAGAATGTTGGCGAGAGTTTTGTACTTGTGGCGGCAACACCAGCAACAACACCAGCAACAACACCAGCAACAACACCAGCAACAACACCAGCAACAATAGCAGCAACAAAACCAGCAACAACACCAGCAAAATAGCAGCAACAACAACAGCAACAATAGCAGCAACAACAGCAGCAACAACAGCAGCAACAACAGCAGCAACAACAGCAGCAACAACAGCAGCAACAACACCAGCAACAACACCAGCAACAACACCAGCAACAACACCAGCAACAACACCAGCAACAACACCAGCAACAACACCAGCAACAACACCAGCAACAACACCAGCAACAACACCAGCAACAACACCAGCAACAACAACAGCAACAACAACAGCAACAACACCAGCAGCAACACCAGCAACAACAACAGCAACAACACAAGCAACAACATAAGCAACAACACCAGCAACAACACCAGCAACAACACCAGCAATAACACCAGCAACAACACCAGCAACAACATCAGCAATAACACCAGCAACAACAACAGCAACAACACCAGCAACAACACCAGCAACAACACCAGCAAAACACCAGCAACAACACCAGCAACAACACCAGCAACAACACCAGCAACAACACCAGCAACAACGCATCACAACAAGCAACACGCAGCAACAACACCAGCAACAACACAACAACAGCAGCAACAACACCAGCAACAATACGCCAGCAATAACACCAGCAACAACACCAGCAACTACGCCATCAACAACAGCAGCAACAACACCAGCAACTACGCCACCAACAACAGCAGCAACAACACCAGCAACTAGGTCATCACCACAACAACAGCAGCAACAACACCAGCAACTACGCCACAAACAGAGCACAACACCAGCAACTACGCACCAACAACACAGCAACAACACAGCAACTACGCCATCAACAACAGCAGCAACAACCCAAGCAACACAGCACAACACAGCCACGCAACAACAGCAGCAACAACACCAGCAACTACGCCATCAACAACAGCAGCAACAACACCAGCAACTAGGTCATCAACAACAGCAGCAACAAAGCAGCAACAACACCAGCAACTACGCCATCAACAACAGCAGCAACAACACCAGCAACAACACCAGCAACAACACCAGCAACAACACCAGCAACAACACCAGCAACAACACCAGCAACAACACCAGCAACAACACAGCCACAACAACAGCAACAACACACCAGACAACCCAGCACAACACCACAACAGCACAACAACACAGCAGCAACAGCAACACCCAGCAACAACACAGCAACAACACCAGCAACTACGCCACAACCAACACACAGCAAAACACCAGCAACAACACACAACACCAGCAGCAACACAGCAACACACCAGCAACAGCAGCAACAACACAGCAACAACACCAGCAACAACCAGCACAACACAGCAACAACCACACAACAGCACACACACGCAACAACACCAGCACTATCACAACAACAGCAGCAACAAAACCAGCAACAACACCAGCAACTACGCCATCAACAACGCAGCAACAACACAGCAACTACGCCATCAACAACAAGCAACAACACAGAACTACGTCACCAACAACACAGCAACAACAGCAGCAACTCGCCAACAAACAACACACCAGCAACTACGCATCAACAACACAGCAACAACAGCATAGCAATCAACACACAACAACTAGATCAAACACAGCAGCAACACAGCAACTGCAACACAGCAGCGCAACAACACCAGCAACTGGTCATAACAACAGCACAACAAACAGCAATAGCCACCAACAACAGCACGCAACAAACACAGCAACTAGCCATGACCACAACAAGCAGCAGCCAAACATACAGCCAAGCACATTAACAACTAGCATCAACAACAGCAGAACAACACCAGCAACTCGCCACCAACAACGCGCAACAACACCAGCAGCTAGGTCATCAAACAGCAACAACAAGGAAAACACAGCAATGCATATCAAGCAACACAGCAACTACGCCATCAACAACACAGCAACAACATCAAGCAACTACGCGCACCAAGCAACTGTAACAGCCACCAACAAGCAACTACGCCACAACAACGCAGCAACAACACCAGCATTACGTCACACAACAAAGCAACAACCACAGCAACTCGCCATAACAACAGCGCAACCAACAACTCGCACACACGCAAACACCACAACTAGCACCAACAACAGCGCAACACAGCAACTCGCCACCAACAACACCAGCAACTTCATCACCAACAGCGCACGCCAACAATGACCACGCCACCACGCAACTACGCCACCAACAACACGCAGCAACAAGCAACTACGCCACCAACAACAGCAGCAACAACACCAGCACTACCACCAACGCACCAACAAATACGCAACACAAGCAACTAGCCAGCAACAACACCAGCAACTACGTCACAACAACAGCAGCCATACAGACAACAGCAGCAACAAGCACCAGCAACTCATACCAGCAACTAGCACAACACAGCAACAGGCAACAACACCAGCATGCACACCAACACAGCATGCCAACAAGCAGCACATCACCAGACTAGCACAAACAACAACAAGTAACAACACAATAACCTTAGCCACCGCAGCTGTTATCCTCAGAGAGAAAACTATCATATTTTTCTTTAATTATTATTATTATTATTATTAGTAGTAGTAGTAGTAGTATTGGTAATTTTATTTTAATTATTAATATTACTATAATTGGTAATTTTAATATTGTTATTATTATTATTATTGTTCTATTATTAAATTATTATTATTATTATTATTATTATTATTATTATTATTATTATTATTATTATTATTATTATTATTATTATTATTATTATTATTATTATTATAGTCGTGGAGAAGAACTAAACCAGTAAGGGTCATAAATCTCCGTCTAATTCTCTGAAGTGTTATATATTTTTCAGACTAAAGTCCCAAGAGACAGAGAAGGAAAACCACTTGGCTGAAACCGTCAAAACTGACAGGTCAAAATTGCCTAGTGAAAATTGACAGGTCAAAATTGACAGGCCAAACTTGACAGGTTACAACTGACAGGTCAAAATTGACAGGTTAAAACTGCCAAGTCAAAATTGACAAGTCAAAATTGACCGGTCAAAATTGGTAGGTCAAAATGGACAGGTTGAAATAGACAGAACAAAATATTCAGGTTAAAACTGACAGGTCAGGATTGATAGGTCAAAACTAACAGGTCAGAATTGACAGTTCAATACCAAGAGGTCAAAATTGTCAAGTCAAAACTGACAGGTCAGTATTGACAGGTCAAAATTGAAAGGTCGAAACTGACAGGCCAAATTGACAGGTCAAAATTGACAGGTCAGAATTGACAGATCAAAACTGACAGGTCAGTATTGACAGATCAAAATTGAAAAGTCGAAACTGACAGGTCAAAATTGACAGGTCAGAAATGACAGGTCAGAATTGACAGGCCAAAACTGACAGGTCGAAACTGACAGGTCAAAGCTGACAGGTTGAAGATGACAGGTCGAAGATGACAGGTTTAAACAGAGGTCAGAATTGACAGGTCTAAATTGAAAGGTGAAAACTGACAGGTCAAAATTGAGAGTTCAGAATTAATAAGTCAGAAATGACAATTCAGAATTGACAGGTCAGAACTGACAGGTCGAAACTGACAGGTGAAAACTGACAGGTTGGAATTGACAGTTCTAAACTGACAGGTCGAAACTAACAGGTCAGAAGTGGCAGGTCGAAACTAACAGGTCGGAAGTGGCAGGTCGAAACTAACAGGTCGCAAGTGACAGGTCGAAACTAACAGGTCGCAAGTGGCAGGTCGAAACTAACAGGTCGGAAGTGGCAGGTCGAAACTAACAGGTCGGAAGTGGCAGGTCGAAACAAACAGGTCGGAAGTGGCAGGTCGAAACAAACAGGTCGGAAGTGGCAGGTCGAAACAAACAGGTCGGAAGTGGCAGGTCGGAAGTGGCAGGTCGAAACTAACAGGTCGCAAGTGGCAGGTCGAAACTAACAGGTCGGAAGTGGCAGGTCGAAACTAACAGGTCGGAAGTGGCAGGTCGGAAGTGTTAAGTCTAACTTCTTGGCTGCTTACTTTGGGCAGTAGAATGGTAGCGTAGGTGCAGAGATACGGCCGATGACTAGACTCAGTTTATTAATGGCAAGGTGTAGGTATACACGGGGGCAGAGTGCGAGGGGACCGGGAGCCAGTTCGTAGGGGGAGATGCTGCTTCAGTGAGGTAGGCCGTGTAAATGAGAGAGAAGCATGGCTGACCAGCCCGACCTTGATAGGCCTATAGAGGGCAGCACCATAGTGCCGCGCAGTTTGAAACAGCCTCTGGGTAGGCTGTTTACATCCGCTCGGCCACCTACCGCGTGTCGTCTCGACACGACAATACTGGCGGGCACGAAGGTGTAAACAAGCAAGCAAGGTTACCCAGGGGAAACTGGCTTCCGGTCACCTGACATTTACAATAGGAAATTGCCGGTGCAGGCCGAAAAAAAACTCTCCCCCTACGTGAGTCGGGGAAGAGAAAATCGGCCTGCCCGCACAGCTGGACAGAGGACAGAACAAGCCAACGCTGACACAGGAACTAGAGTCTTCTATATACAGGTTGTCCACAGGGCCAGACGTCAACTTGACTGCACATCCATGAGCGCTGTAGCATCCTCACATCTGCAAACAATGACTGACAGTAGCATTTCCTAAGGTGTGACATTTAACTCAAAAGCGATATTGCCCTTGCCTCTATACAGGCTTTACAAGACACACTGGATGCACATACTCACAATAACATTATTTCCATGGAATTCATTATACTACGGGTACCCTCTAAGAATAAATTTTACGTATTTACATGGTGTTGTCCACCCTGACTCCATTATTTACTAACTATACAATGTGTGCGCATTAATCCCCATTTCTGCAAGCAAACAATTAGCGTAGCTAGCGTAGGAGTCGGACAAGTCAGTAGGTATGTCAATGTCACAGAAATGTACTGCTGTCCGGGGTCTCAGGCCATAAGTATGGAGCCTTACAGGACTGTCATCTGTCGTAGGGATAGCGGGTGAAGAACTAGACGGGTTGTCACTAGTTTGAGTCTGATTGTGGTTTTGCAATGCCCGCGATTTCAGCTCTGCTTCAGCTTGCACATGATCAATATACTTCATGTGGTCAAGGTAAGCTTCTCTGATAGTTCCGGTAGCTATCTCCCTCACCTCGAACTTATTGCCGCGGAGCTGTCGTAGGACACGGTAAGGTCCGACAAACTTGGGGACAAGTTTATGCATACCAGGGGTCTGCGTCGGGTTGAGCAACATAACTTTGCAACCTGGTTCCACCTTACCTTGCTGCAAGTGAATTCATATTTTTCTTTGCCATACCTAATTGCAACTGCCAGCACCTGCAACATTTTGCTGTTTTCATTTTTATTTGCAAACTTTTGTTAATTCTGCTACTTGTTACAGTTCATTCATTTTCATGCAATTTTCTTGCCAGTTATCTCTGCTTTTGTTCTGTGTACACCCCAGCAATTAATTCACTTGTGTCCAAAATTTACCTTGAGTTTCAGAGTGTACCATTCTTTTTTTTTGACGTAATTCACGCATTTGTTAACAAATAAGCAGTTCTTCAGTAACACCGTGTTGTGTCCTCTCTGACTCTGTGTTGAGTTCTAGCCGTTTGCGTATCAATTCTTGCTTTGATCCCTTTTACTTTCTCCGTGACTTATTTTGTGCTTATAACTGACGCTATGACTCAGACACGCAGTGGCCGTCGCGATGCCCAAACTTCTGCCGCAGATGGCACTGATGCCTCTCCTGTTAGGTCCCATCTGGGGGAGGGTGGCGGCTCCATAACAATTGGCCAGGCGGTAGCCCATGTCGCGGCCTCGAATAGCCACGAATGTCATCCCCGCCCGTCCCTTTTGTTCGATGGTCGCGCCAGTATGTTGGAGACTTGGTTCAAATCGGTCGAGACGACAGTTAAGGGACGAACCGATAACCCCACTGACGCGCACTATGTAAACACTGCCGCGGTGGCTGTGAACACATCCCTAAGTGTTATCACTTCCTTCTTAGACTTGGTGGAAGTGCGTGATTTGCAGTCATGGCCCAAGCTCAAGGAAGCATTCCGTAATTACTTCCGGCGCAGGCATCAGTCTCATTACCTTGACATTATCACGAGCGTCATGAATGAGTGCCAATCCCTGGATGAAAGCCCCCTCGCTTGTGTCTGTCAGTTCCAGCGAGCATCGTTAGATTTTATTGACATTATGAAGGATAGCAAGTGGGTCACTAGTGATGGTAGTATAAAACTCGAAGACATCATCCCCATGATCGTCGGAGGCGTCATGCGGAGAGATGCCCCACTCCATCTCCATGATAGGATTGACGAATTAGGGCTCGGCCCCAAGGAACACATCCTGGGCGCCTTTAATGCTATCGATAAAATTAAACCGCTGGGCGAGAAAGACAAGGCTTGTCGCCCTGCTGGTACCCCCCTGCAAGTCCCTCAATTGCCAACTCTTGTATCGCCGCCTGTGCAACCCCCTGTCACTTTTGCTGCAGCCGTCCAGCAATCAGCAGCCAAGGCTAGGACGAACAGCAAACCTCAGACCAAGCCGAATCAAAACGGCAGGTCAGGTTATGACCGGAGGGCTAGCAAGACGACTTTGCCAGCGTCTCCTCCGTCTAAGTCCAAGCGTCATAAGCGCACACCGCCGTCAGCACCACCCGCGAAGCGTGTGGTTACCTGTTTTAACTGCGGTAAACGAGGTCATTACCGTTCTGAGTGTTATAAACCTCAGCCCCCACGCCGTGATAATCACCGTCCCCGTGCGCAGCACCGGGAGGGCGATTGTGTTTACCACCATACATCCAGTCATACCTCCAGTGAGTGCCTCAAGTTGCGTAGCATCTTGTCGTTGCACCACGGCAAGCGCTCCTCGCCCGGAGCCCGAGCTAGCCGGAGCCCCTCCAGTAGTTCGGGGGAAGAGACGCGCCAGAAAAATCCCACCGCTGCCACCACTGTTAAGTCTAACTTCTTGGCTGCTTACTTTGGGCAGTAGAATGGTAGCGTAGGTGCAGAGATACGGCCGATGACTAGACTCAGTTTATTAATGGCAAGGTGTAGGTATACACGGGGGCAGAGTGCGAGGGGACCGGGAGCCAGTTCGTAGGGGGAGATGCTGCTTCAGTGAGGTAGGCCGTGTAAATGAGAGAGAAGCATGGCTGACCAGCCCGACCTTGATAGGCCTATAGAGGGCAGCACCATAGTGCCGCGCAGTTTGAAACAGCCTCTGGGTAGGCTGTTTACAGAAGTGGCAGGTCGAAACTAACAGGTCGGAAGTGACAGGTCGAAACTAACAGGTCGCAAGTGACAGGTCGAAACTAACAGGTCAAAAACCACATCTTAAAACCTTTGGAAAAAAACAACAACAAAACTAATTTCTGAACTTATTTCCAAACTTTCCCAAAGTGTTTCCGGTTGACCTTAAAATTATTCCCACAAAAAAATATTACTAAATATTAAATTTTCTTTATTAATTTTTTTTTATAGAGCTTTAATTTTTTTTTTTTATTAATGGTAATACTGGTCTGTTGTCTGAGCTGATCATTCCTTGCTGCCGCTGGAGGGCTTTGGATCCAGGGTAATTGAGTGTGTCCTTCAAATTTCTCGGATCAAACGTTTTTTTATTCGAACGTACTTCCCAAGGGGCGCTGTGACCCTCACGGGCTTAGCTCTTCACACACGTACACACACACACACACACACACACACACGCACACACACACATAAACACAATTAGGTGAGTAAAAGCCACGATTAATCACACCCAAACTCACTGAAAATTGCGCGCGCGCACGCACGCACAAGACAGAAACTGTGCAAAACGGGATCTTGCAGCAGAAAACACGACTACAGGAAACAATAAAGTACCATCGGATGTACCTAAACCGCGACAGAAACTGAGACACAGGATACAAAGACGAAAGGGGCAAGAAACAGAGACAAGGCTAGAGTCAGGTGGGGATACCCAGAGCAAGGCTAGAGTTAGGTGGGGATACCCAGAGCAAGGCTAGAGTCAGGTGGGGATACCCAGAGTCGGAAGGAGAAGCCAGCACAACCACCCGGAAAACCACCCACAGAATCCCACAGCCAAACAAATTAACTCAAATCAACCTCACTCCACACTCACAGCCCCCACCTCCATAGCACGAACCCCACCTACACAGCAGCCTCCCATAGAACCATGCCAGGTCTCCCACTTCCCCAGCCCCTTAGAATACAGTTTTGGAAAAGAAGATGAATGTATGGTACACCAATGAAGACGGAATAATGAATAAGTGTGAGGAATGGCACGAAAGAATCTAGGAAACAACCCCTGACATCATAACACTCCAAGCTTATGGGAATGATAACAGACGCAATTTTTCCAACTAGATATCACATCCTAAGGAAAGATAGAAGGAATAGATGGGATGGAGGAGTTGCACTGCAAATTTGAAGAGTTGGAAGGTGAGGACAAACGGGGAAACAAGGAACTACATAGTAGGAACACTTCAGACTGGGGGTCCCAATGATGTACGTCCACCACAGAACAGAAGGAGGCCAAGACAAGAATATGACGAGAGCAACAGAGCAATGGTTGATACTCTAGCCGAGGGCAAAGTTACTAGTTGTGGGGGAATTCAATCATAAGGAGATTGACTTGGAAAACCTGGGACCACATGGTGGGGACTAGAAATGTGTAGGACTAAGAAAATGGAAGTGGTACTGGAAAAACCTCATGCATCAACACTTTAGGGATACTACCAGAGAGAGATAGGAGGATGAATTTACCTTGAGTAGCTCAGACATTGAGAACATCTCATGTGAAAGGCCCTTTGAAGCTAGTGATCATGTGGTCCTGAGATTCGAATACATAGAAGAGTTACAAGTGGAGAGGAAAGTAGGACAAGTCGGATTTTAGAAGTGAAACTACGAAACAGGGGACTATAAAGGCATGAGAAATTTCCTGCGTGAGGTTCAGTGGGAAAGAGAACTAGTGGGAAAATCAGTATAGGAAATGATGGAACACGTGACAACAAAATGCAAGAAGGCAGAGGAAAGGCTCGTACCCGAGGGTAACAGAAACAATGGGAAGACCAGAGTGAGTCCTTGGTTCACCGAAAGGTGTAGAGAAGCCAAAACTATATGGGGCAGAGAACGGAAAAAGTATAGAAGACACAGGACCCAGGAAAATAGGTAGATTATTCAAAGAGCCAGAAACAAGCATACACAAATAAAGAGGAAGGCTCAGAGGCAATGCTAAAATTAAATAGCAACAAAAGCCAAATCTTTATGTGGCTCTTGTACAGCCACATAAGGAAGAAAACATTGTCAAGGCCCAGGTAATCAGGCTGAGGAACGAAGAAGGGAAGATCACAAGAAACGACAAAGAAGAATGTGAGGAGCTCAACACGAGAAAGTTAGTATTTTCAGTGGAGAGAGAAAGGACTCCAGAAAGCCGAAATGGTGGGCTAAACAAACAAGTGCTGCACAATTTACAAACAACAGAGGAGAAGGTGAACAGGCTGCTAAGTGAACTAGATACCTCAAACGCGGTGGAAGTGGACAACATCTCTCCATGGGTTCTGAGTGAGGGAGCAGAGGCATTGTGTGTGCCACTAACAACAATCTTCAGCACATCTTTCGAAACAGGGCAACTACCTAAGGTGTGGAAGACAGAAAATTAGTCCCAATATTTTCGAAAGGAGACAAACAGGCAGAATTAACTAGAGACCAGTGTCACTGACATATATAGTATGCAAAGTCATGGAGAAGATTATCAGGAGAAGAGTGGTGGAGCACCTACAAAGCACTGAACTTATAAACGATAACAAACATGGTTTCAGGAAGGAAAATCCTGTGTTACAAACCTATTGGAGTTTTACGACAAGAAGACTAGAAAAACAAGAGAGAGAGAGAGAGGAGGACAGGCTTCATTTTTTGGACTGTAAGAAGGCTTTTGACACAGTTCCACACAAGAGATTAGTGAAAAAGCTAGAGGATCAGACAGGTATGACAGGAAAGGCACTTCAATGGATCAGAGAATAACTGACAGGAAGGCAAAAACGAATCATGGAGCGTTACGAGATGTTAGAGTAGGCGCCTGTGACAAGCAGAGTTCCACAGGGGTCAGTCCTAGGACCGGTACTGTTTCTTATATATGTGTATGACATGAGGGAAGTGAACGATTCATAAGTGTCTCTGTTTGCAGAGGATGAGAAGCTAATGAGGATAATTCAATTGGAAGAGGATCAGGCAAGACTACAAAAGGATCTGGACAAGCTGCAAGCCTGGTCCAGCAACTGGCTCCTGGAGTTTAACCCCACCAAGGGCAAAGTCATGAAGACTGGGGAAGGGCAAAAAAAGACGGTAGACAGAGTACAGGCTAGGGGGGCCAAAGACTGCAAATCTCACTCAAGGAAAAGGATCTTGGGGTGAGTATAATACCGAGTACATCTCCTAAGGCGCACATCAACCAAATAACTGCTGCAGCATATGGGCACCTGGCAAAACTAAGAATAGCATTTCGACGTAAACCGCGTACGTCAGGCCCATAATGTAGTAAGTAGCACCAGTTTCGTACCCACACCTCATCAAGCACTTCAAAAAATTAGAGAAAGTGCAAAGGTTTGCAACAAAACTAGTCCCGGAGCTAAGTAGTATGTCATACATGAAGAGATTAAGGGACATCGACCTGACAACATTGAATGAGAGGAGGGATAGGGGGACATGATAACGACATTTAAAATACTGAGAGGAATTGACAAGGTGGATAGAGACAGGATGTTTCAGAGAAAGGACACAGCAACAAGAGGTCATATTTGGAAGCTGAATACTCAGATGAGTCACAGAGATGTTAGGAAGTATTTTTTTCAGTCATAGAATTGTCAGGAAGTGGAACAGTCTGGAGAGTGATATAGTGGAAGCAGGATCCGTTCACAGCTTTAAGAAGAGGTATGATAAAGTTCATGGAGCAGGGAGAGAGTGGACCTAGTAGTGACTTGTGAAGTGGCGGGGCCAGGAGCTATGAATCGACCCCTGCAACCACAGTTAGGTGAGTACAATTAGGTGAGTACACACACACACTCTCCCTACCCTGTCGTGGGCAAGAAATGGAATTATTGTAAAGTAATAAGAAACAATAGTATTATCCAGCAGGGACAAGCAGCTAGCTGGAACACACAAACCAGGTTTACTTAACCCGTAACCGAAGTCAAATATTGTAGCTTACACATAAAGAGAGGATACTTTACTAGCCAGGTAGGTAATAATGGGAAGGTAGAGCATACAAATGGGAAAGAGCACTCAATAAACTCACATGCAGAACGAGAGTGTATGCCATGCGTACATATGCACATACACGAAGGAATTTGAAACCCTAGACACATGTAAACATATGACCCTCTCCACTCACTAGGACCACCCGACAACACTCTCACACACTATGTGTATGCACACACACCCATACAAATAGAGCAAACACACACAAACACACACTAGGTGAGTACACACACACACACCATCTGAAATTTGACCTCCACCCCTCAGGACCCCCTAGCACCCCAAACAAAATCCCTCAAACCCACCCTCCCTCACTCTCCATCCAACCAATTGCCGTTCCCTACCTAACGCTACCTCACCCTCAACCTCCCTTCTATCACCCTTCCTCTTTCGCTCCCTTTCTCACTCCTCTTCTTTCTCCCCTACCTCTATTTTCCAATCTCTCTCCTTTTTGTCCCATCTCTCTGTCTCTCATTCTCTCTCTCCCTCCCTTCCCTCTGTCTGTCTGTCTGTCTGTGGCTCTGTCTCTGGCTCTGTCTCTGTCTCTGTCTCTGTCTCTCTGTCTGTCTGTCTGTCTGTCTGTCTGTATGTCTGTCTGTCTGTCTGTTTGTCTGTCTCTCTCTCTCTCTCTCTCTCTCTCTCTCTCTCTCTCTCTCTCTCTCTCTCTCTCTCTCTCTCTCTCTCTCTCCCCCTCTCTCTCTCTCTCTCTCTCTCTCTCTCTCTCTCTCTCTCTCTCTCTCTCTCTCTCTCTCTCTCTCTCTCTCTCTCTCTCTCTCTCTCTCTCTCTCTCTCTCTCTCTCTCTCCCCTTCTCCCTCCCTCTTTCCCCCCTCTATCTCTCTTTCTCTCTCTTTCCCTCATGCACACACCTCTCTTCCTTTCTGTTTCCCTGTCTCTCTCTCTCCCTCACATACACAAACACACCCCTACTCTCTTTCTTTCACACCCACGTACGCAGTGAAGTATAACCCACCACAGAACAGCAGGAGGCCAAGGCAAGAGTATGATGAGAGTAACAGAGCGATGGTTGACACACTGGCTGAAGTGGCCAGAAGGGCTCATGCGAGCAGGGCAAAGCTACTGATCATGGGTGACTTCAACCACAAGGAAATCGATTGGGAGAACTTGGAGCCACATCGGGGCCAAGAAACGTGGAGGGCTAAGATGATGGAAGTGGTACTGGAAAACCTCATGTACCAACACTTAAGGGACACTACCAGAGAGAGAGAGGGGAGAAGATGAACCAGAGAGACTGGACCTAGTATTCACCTTGAGTAGTGCAGATATTGAGGACATCACATATGAAAGACCTCTTGGGGCCAGTGATCATGTGGTTTTGAGTTTCGAATACACAGTAAAGTTACAAGTGGAGGGAGAAGAAGGAAGGGCCGGAAGAATGAAGCCAAACTACAAGAAAGGGGACTACGCAGGCATGAAGAACTTCCTGCACGGGGTTCAGTGAGACAGAGAGCTGGCAGGGAAGTCAGTAAACGAGATGATGGAATATATGACAGCAATATGCAAGGAAGCTGAGGAGAGGTTTGTACCCAAAGGTAACAAGAATAACGAAAAAGCCAGGATGAGCCCGTGGTTCACCCAAAAGTGCAGGGAGGCCAAAACCAAGTGTGCTAGGGAATGGAAGAAGTATAGAAGGCAAGGGACCCAGGAGAATATGGAGAACAGTCGTAGAGCCAGAAATGAATATGCACAGGTAAGAAGGGAGGCCCAAAGACAATACGAGAATGACATAGCAACGAAAGTAAAATCTGACCCAAAGCTGTTGTACAGCCATATCAGCAGGAAAACAACAGTCAAGGACCAGGTAATCGGGCTGAGGAAGGAAGGCAGGAGGGTAGGTCACAAAAAATGACCGCGAAGTATGTGAGGAGCTCAACATAAGGTTCAAAGAAGTGTTCACAGAGGAGACAGAAGTTCCTCCAGAAAGGAGGAGAGGTGGGGTACACCGTCAAGGGTTTGACACAATACATACAACCGAGGAAGAAGTGAAGAGGCTACTAAGCGAGCTAGATACCTCAAAAGCGATGGGGCCGGATAACATCTCTCCATGGATCCTGAGAGAGGAAGCCGAGGCGCTATGTGTACCACTAACAACTATTTTCAACACATCTATCGAAACAGGACGACTACCTGAGGTATGGAAGACAGCAAATGTAGTCCCAATTTTTAAAAAGGAGACAGACAAGAAGCATTAAACTACAGACCAGTCTCACTGACTTGTATAGTATGCAAGGTCATGGAGAAGATTATCAGGAGAAGAGTGGTGGAGCACCTAGAAAGGAATAAGCTTATAAACGACAGCCAGCACTGTTTCAGGGATGGGAAATCCTGCGTCACAAACCTACTGGAGTTCTATGACAGGGTTACGGCAGTAAGACAAGAGAGAGAGGGTAGATACATTGCATTTTCTTGGACTGTCAGAAGGCGTTTGACACAGTTCCACACTAGAGATTATTGCAGGGATAACGGGGAAGGCACTTCAATGGATCAGGGAATACCTGTCAGGAAGATAACAGCGAGTCATGGTTGCCACAGGGATCAGTCCAAGGACCGGTGGTGTTTCTGGTATTTGTGAAAGACATGACGGAAGGAATAGACTCGAAGTGTCCTTGTTTGCAGATAATCTGAAGTTGATGAGAAGAATTCAATCGGACGAGGACCAGGCAGAACTACAGAGGGATCTGGACAGGCTGCAGGCCTGGTCCAGCAACTGGCTCCTGGAATTAAACCCCACCAAGTCCAAAGTCATGAAGATTGGAGAAGGGCAAAAAAGACCACAGACGGAGTTCAGGCTTGGGGGCCAGAGCCTACAAACTCCACTCAAGGAAAAGGATCTTAGGGTGAGTATAACACCGGGCACATCTCCTGAGGCGCACATCAACCAAATAACTGCTGCAGCATATGGGCGCCTAGTAAACCTAAGAACAGCATTCCGACATCTTAATAAGGAGTCATTCAGGACCCTGTACACTGTGTATGTTAGGCCCATATTGGAGTATGCAGCGCCAGTTTGGAACCCACACTTAGCAAAGCAAATAAAGAAACTAGAGAAAGTGCAGAGGTTTGCAACAAGACTTGTCCCGGAGCTAAGATGTACTTCCTACGAAGAGAGGTTAAGACAGGAGAGATAGGGAGGATATGATAACTACATATAAAATACTGAGAGGAATCGACAAGGTGGACAGAGACAGGATGTTCTAGAGATGAGACACAGCAACAAGGGGTTGCAGTTGAAGACTCAGATGAACCACAGGATGTTAGGAAGTATTTCTTCAGTCACAGAGTTGTCAGTAAGTAGAATAGTCTGAGAAGTGATGTAGTGGAGGCAGGATCCATACATAACTTTAAGGAGAGGTATGATAAAGCTCATGGAGCGGGTAGAGTGACCGAGTAGCGGCCAGTGAAGAGGCGGGGCCAGGAGCTGTGAATCGACCCCTGCAACCACAACTAGGTGAGTGCAGATGCACACACACAGGTAATCATTCTGAGGAAAGAGGGATGCGAGATCACAAGAAATTGCCGAGAAGTATGTGAGGAGCTCTACTTGACATTTAAAGAAGTATTCACAGTGGAGACAGAATGGACTGTTGAATCACGCAGGGGTTGGGTACACCACCAGTTGCTAGACACAATACATTGAATCGAGAAAGAGTTGAGGAGGCTGCTGAATGAACCAGATACTTCAGAGCGATGGGGCCGGATAACATCTCTCCGTGAATCCTGAGAGAGGGGCAGAGGCGCTCTGTGTACCAATAACAACAATCTTCAACACATCTATCGAAACAAGGCAACTCCTTGAGGTATGGAAGACAAGAAAGGTAGTCTTAATTTTTATAAAAGGAGACAGACACGCAGCACTAAACTACAGACCAGTGTCACTGACATGTATAGTATGTAAAGTCATGGAGAAGATTATCAGGAAAAAAGTGGCAGAGCACTTAGTAAGGAATGAGCTTATCCATGACTACCACACAGATTCATGGACAGAAAATCCTGTGTCACAAACCTACTGGAGTTCTATGACAAGGTGACAGCAGTAAGACAAGGGAGATAAATTGGTGGATAGATTGCATTTTCTTGGATTGTAAGAAGGCTTTTGACGCAGTTCCACACAAGAGATTAGTGCAAAAACTGGAGAACCAGGCAGGGATAACAGGGAAGGCACTGCAATGTTGGAAGGAATGGACTCAGAAAGGTCTCTGTTTGCAGACGATGTCAAGTTAATGAGGAGAATTCAATTGAGGAGGACCGGGCAGGACTACAAAGGGATCTGCACAGGCTACAAACCAGGTCCAGCAAATGGCTCCTAGATTTCAACACCGCCAAATGCGAAGTCATGAAGATCAAGGAAGGGCAAAGAAGACTTCAGACAGAATACAGTCTATGGGGGCCAAAGACTACAAACTTCACACAAGGAAAAGGATCTTGGGGTGAGTATAACACTGAACACATCTCACATCAATCAAATAACGGCTGCAGCACATGGGCGACAAGCAAACCTAAGAATAGCATTGCGACATCTCATTAAGGAGTCGTTCGGGACTCTGTACTTCATTTACATCAGGCCCATATTGGAGTATGCAGGACCAGTTTGGAACCCACATTGGCTAAGCTCGTCAGGAAATTAGAGAAAGTGCAAAGGTTTGCAATGAGACTATTCCCGGAGTTAAGGGGCATGGCCTGTTAGGAGAGGTAAAGGAAAATCGACCTGACGACACAGGAAAGCCTTGAGGGACAAAGGGACATGATAACAACTTATAAAATACTAAGAAGAATCGACAAGGTGGATAAAGGACACGTTGTTCCAGAGATGGGACAACAGCAACAAGGGGACACAGTTGGAAGTTGAAGACCAGATGAATCACAGGGATGTTAGGGGAGTATTTCTTCAGTCACAGAGTTGCAAGGAAGTGGAATAGCCTGGAATGGGAGCTGGTGGAGGCAGGATCCATACATAGCCTTAAGAAGAGGTATGATAAAGATCATGGAGCAGTGAGGGAGTGACATAGTATCGACTAGTGAAGAGGGCGGGCCAGGAGCTATGACTCAACCCCTGCAACCACAATTAGGTGAGTAGATGAGTACACACTAGGGATTTAACCTTTTACAATGTAATATTCATGTACCTTAATCAGATTAACTTTTACCTAAAAGCAAAGAAATAACCTTTCATTTCAATATCTTTTTAGAAAATGTCGCCACTAAATATAAAAACGAGTAACGAAAACAAGTAACTTGAATGCATATTGCATGTAACATTAATAACAAATAAAACAGCTTACATCATCATTTTTATCATCTTTGTTTATATATTACTACTTATTGCTTAGAATAAACAGAAGTTGCAGTTTTTTGTTTCTTCAGCTGCATACAGTTCCTGCATAACTTTGATTGCACGTTCAGCACACTGATTACTGCTTGGTATACTGAGTGTGAGGCCCTCTGCCAGTGTTTTTTCAATGATTCCCCAGTTTTTTTTGGAAAAGGGTTTCAACATTTTTGACAAATTTTGGGGAATAGGGTGCAAAGGGGGCAGAGGAACGGTTTATACCCAGAGGCAAAGAATTAAATGGGAAGGCCAGAAAGACCCCCTGGTTTACCCAAAGGTGCAGGGAGGCAAAGACTCAGAGTATCAGAGAATGGAAATTGTACAGAAGGCAAAAAACCCCAAAGTAAACAAAGAGATTAGTAGAAGAGCTAGAAACGAGTATGCACAAGTGGAGGGAGGCCCAGAAACAGTACGAAAATGACATAGCATCGAAAGTTAATTTCCAAAAATTGATGACAGTCACATCAGAAGGGAAGACAACAGTCAAGGACCGGGGGTGATAAGGCTGATTGAGAAGATGGGAACTCACAAGTAATGATCAAGAGGATGTGAGGAGCTCAACTTGAGGTTTAAGGAAGTATTCACAATGGAGGAAGGAAGGCAGCTGGGTAGACAGGAGATCATCAACAAGGGAGTCCTGCTAGGGGATAACCAACTGAGGAGGAAGTGAAGAGTTACTAGTTCCCGATACCTCAAAGGCGATGGGTCCGGACAATATTTCCTGTGGGTTCTTCGAAAGGAGCTGAGGTACGGGGTGTGCCACTTACCATAATATTCAACATCCCTGAAATGAGCTACCTGAGGTATGGAAAAACCAACAGTCCCCATTTTTAAAAAAGGACAGAAAAGAGGCACTAAACTATAGACCGGTGTCACTTACGTGTATAGTGTGCAAAGTCCTGGAAAATCATCAGGAAAGAATGGTGGAACACCTTGAGCTGAAAGGATAATAAACACCAGACACACGGATTCCGGGAAGGCAAATCCTGTGTAACAAACCCCTAGAGTTCTATGATAAAGTAAAAGGAAGGCAGGAGAGAGAAGGGTGGGTTGATTGCATTTTTCCCGGACTGCAGGAAGGCCTTCGAAAAGTTCTCACATGAGATTAGTAAAGAAGTTGGAAGAACAAGCAGGTATAACAGGAAGAGCACTGAATGGATCAGGAATAACCTCAAAGGGGGCAACAACGGGTCATGGTGCGTGGTGAGGTATCACAGTGGCCCGTGACGAGCGGTGTACCGCAGGGGTCAGTCCTAGGACCAGTGGTATTCCTGGTATATGTAAATGACATGACGGACGGGATAGGGCCAGAAGTGCTCTATTCGCGGATGATGAAAAAATGAGGAGAATCACATCGGAAGAGGACTAGGCAGGGCTGCAAACAGACCTGGACAAGCTCGACATCTGGTCTAGCAATTGGCTTCTCGAATTCAATACCCCCAAATGCAAAGTCATGAGGATCGAGAAGGGCAAAGAAACCGCTGACAGAGGCCGTTATGGGCGCTACAAACCTCGGCAAGGAGAAAGACCGGAGTGAGTATAACGCCAAGCACGTCTCCGGAGGCACACGTCAACCAGATAACCGCGGCAGCATATGGGCGCAGCAAACCTAAGATTAGCGTTCCTTTACCTTAACAAGGAACGTTCAAGACACTGTATACCGTGTAAGTGGCCCATACTAGAATATGCAGCCCGTTGGAACCCACACCTGGTCACACAAAAAACCAGAGAAAGTGCAAAGGTTTGCAAGGTTAGTTCCACAACTCAGGGGTCTGTCTTATGAAGAAAGGTTGAGGGGAAAAAGGACTAACAACATTGGAGGAAAGAAGGGCCGAGGAGACATGATAACAAACAAAAACTGGGGAAAATTTACAAGGTAGACAGTGACAGGATGTTCCAGAGAGGGAACACAGAAACAAGGGGACACAACTGGAAGCTGAAGACCAGATGAGTCAAAGGGATGTTAGGAAGCATTTCCCTTTAGCCACAGAGTAGTCAGGAAGTGGAAAGTCTAGAGAAAGATATAGTGGAGGCAGGAACCACACATAGTTTTAAGACAAGGTATGATAAAGCTCATGGAGCAGGGGGAGCAGAGACCCAGTAGCAGACAGCGAAGAGGCGGGGCCAGGAGCTGAGTCTCGGGCCCTGCAACCACAATTAGGTGAGTACAATTAGGTGAGTACACACGGGGAAGAAGGAGGGGCCCCAAAAACAGTGAAAATGACATAGCAGCCAAAGCCAAATCTGACGCGGGCCTGCGGGTAAAGCCTCGCTTCACGCACGGAGGGCCCGGGTTCAATCCCGCGGGCAGAAACATTTCAAATGTTTCCTTTCATACACATACACACACACACACACACACACACACACACACACACACATACAACAGGCCTAGTGTCTAATCGACATGTGCCTAGGACAAAATAGTAACTACCTAACACACACACACACACACACAAAAATATATATATATATATATATATATATATATATATTCTAAATAGGTAAAACTGGATTTTTTAAATAGCAACGCTTTCTTGACGAAAAACGCAAGCGAAAATTTGAGTATGCAATAATTTCGCAAAATCATTCTGAACCTAACGAAAAGAAAAATTTATTTCATTGTGTTTGTTTATTATTAAATTATTGTAAACTTGTTAAAATATATTTAGTTGGATTAAAAAATTGGTTTTTTAAATGAGGTTAGACAATTTTTCAAGGACTTTTTACAAAATTATTAACTTTTCATTAACATAAATAAAAAAAAATTTTTTAAATGTATACCTGGATTTTCCTGAGAGGTTTCCGGGGTGAAGCCCGGGGCCCCGGTCTGTGACCAGGCCTCCTTTTGGGACCAGAGCCGACAACCAGGCTGCTACTGCGGCCGCACGCAGTCCAACTCGAACCCCCCGGTGCCGTCCAGTGCCGCTTGAAAAACCCCGGTTTTTTTGGTAATCCCCTGATGTATGCTGGGAGGCAGTTGAACAATCTTGGGCCCCCTGACACTTATAGTGTTGTCCCTCAACGTGCTAGTGGCACACCTGTTTTTTTGGGGGGGATGTTACATCGCCGCCGAGTCTTTTTGCTTTCGTGGGGAGTGATTCTGTGTGAAAATTTTGGGTACAACCCCCTCCAAAATTTTTCCCGTGTATAAAATTGATCCCCCCCTGCGTTCGGGAGACAGGTTTGGGAATTTCGCGTTCCCAGTAATTGGGGTGGTTTATTGCAGTTATGCTGCGTAAAGGGTTTCCCCATTTTCAATCAGCTTTTCACCCCCCTTTAAAAGGGGCATTAGTGTGACAAACCAGCCAAATAGAACAAGCGATCGAAAGGTCAACATGGGTTTTGCATCCCGGGTTTTTAAAGGGTTTCTCAATCCATCCTGTCATTTTCTAGCAGATGTGTTTGTACGGTGTTATGGCCCTTTAAAGGTGAGACCCTCTGACATGATCACTCCCAGGTCTTTAAATTTAAATTTTTTCCCTTTTTTTGGGGTTGGAATTAGTTTTGTACCCCGATAAATTTTTAATTTTCCCCACCCGATTAAAATTAAAATTTTCCCATCATTGAACTTATTTGTTTTCTGCAGCCCATTTAAAGATTTGGTTGATGTCTGCGAGTCTTGCAGTGTTTTAAACTGGACACTGTTACAATTTTGGTGTCATCTGCAAAGGAAGACACGGTACTGTGGCTTATACCCCTGTTATGTCCTTTGGGGAATGGGGAAACAGGAGGGGAGGGGGATCCCTTTGGGGAAAGAGTTTTACAGTAGCGCCCAGACTTTACTTATTGACTACTACTTTTTGTTCTACTTGTTGGAAATTATAGATCCATCTACCAATTTTTCCTGTTATTCCTTTATCCCCATTTGTGTGCAAACCCATGGTCACACTTGTCAAAGGCTTTGCAAAGTCTGTGAAAAATCGCATTCTGTTTGTCTTCAGAGCATCCAGGACCTTGTGTAGTGGTCCAGAGTTGGGGGAGACAGGAGGACCGTCTAAACCCATGCTGCCCTGGGTTGTGCAATTAGGGATTTCAATTCATCAGTTTTACCCAATTACATGAATTATATATATATATATATATATATATATATATATATATATATATATATATATATATATATATATATATATATTTTTTTTTTTCCCCAAAACGTCAGCCGTCTCCCCCCCGAGGCAGGGGGGCCCAAAAAAAAACGAAAGTTTCTCCTTTTACATTTAAAATTTTTTCGGAGAAGGGTTACTAGCCCCTTCCCCGGATTTTGGCCCTTTCGCTCGCAGGAGGGGGAAGAATTCTGTTCCCCTTCCCCATGGAGATAAGGGAAATAAGAACAAAAACTAGTAAGAAAAAGAAGAAAAACCCCGAGGGGGTGTATATATCTTGTACATGAATGGAGCGACCTGCCTAACCCGGTTGGGTATCTGGGGTGGTTGGGATCTTGTTTTAGCCCTTTTGAAGTTTTTTTGATGGGATTTGTGCTATCGGTCTGTAGTTCTTTCAATTTTTTCTGCCCCTTTTTTGGGGGGGCTATGTCTTTTTTTTTTCTGAGACGGACAAACCCCTTTTGCTCCTCTCCAAAATACTGAAGGCACGGCAGGGTTTTTCAGTTCTTGATGAACAGGGGTTCCATGGTCTAGGCCCAGAGGTGGGATGTCATTTTTGCCTTTTAAATCTTGTGGTTTTGGGGGGCCTAATCTTTTTCTGGGTAATGGCTTGCTGAACACTGAGTCATATTGGGACTTTGATGTAGGTCCCACCCCGCCTAACAGGGGCCCAATACTAGATGTTGTTTTTCCCTTAGATTTGGCATAGGGAAAAGTATATTGTTTTTTTTAAATTTCCTTTACGGTTTTAGTTCTTCCTGAAATTCTTGTCTCCTGAAGATTCCTTAAGCTTAAGTTCTATATTTGCTATTTCTCTGACCTTTTTTTGTATAGGAGCGTTTTCAGTTTACATCTCTTTTTTCTTAATGGAATGTGCCTTGAGCAGACCTCAAGAACCACAGAGTTCATTTTTTCTAGGCAAAGGTTCGGAACAGTGTTGTTTAGGATGTCTTCCCAGCTTGTTTCATTAACGACATGGTTGACTTGCTCCCATTGTATGTTTTTGGTATTGAAGTTAAATTTTTTGAAGACACCCTCATGAATAATCACATTTTGCTGGTCAGGCCCAGTGCATACATGTCTGTACCTTTATTATGTTGTGATCTGAGTGTATTGTCTTTGAAAACGGTTATATTACGTACCAGATCATCGTTGTTAGTGAAGATCCTACATTTGCTGGTTTAAGGTGAATTTGGTGCAGAGATTTATTAGCTCGTGTGTGTGTGAATTTTCATCTGAGTAGCAAGATGATTGGGGGAGGAGTTGGGAGATTTTTCCAGACAGTAATCAATTTTCAAAAACTGTTCCTGGAAGCTGGAAAGTTGAATCTGGTAGCTTTTACAACCACAATGACAAGGTTTTGGTTTTAACTTACTGCCAAAACTTCAACTACATCATTTTAGGTGTTTAGTAGTTCTGAGCAAATGAGCGACTGTGACGTACAAGCCCCCCTCCCTTGTTGCTTGTTCAGTCTGTCGCATCTGAATAGTTATAACCTGGGAGAAATATTTCGTTGTCAAAATTATCCTTAAGAAAAGTAAAAAGGGTTATGAGGCTAAAGTCGCAAGGGATTTGAAGACTAACCCAAAGGGTTCTTTCAGGTATACAGAAGTAAGATTTGGGACAAGATAGGTCCACTTAAGAGTAAGTGAGGTCAGATCATGACAGTGATAAGGAAATTGTGAACTTTTCAATACCTACTTCCTCTCAGTTTTTACTCAGGAAGATACTAGCGAAATTCCAGCAATAATAAATTAAGTAGAACAGGACGATAATAAACTATGCACTATTAGAGTAACTAGTGACATGGCCCTCAGACAAATAGAGAAAATTTAAAAACCCAACAAATCCCCAGGCCCTGATAAATTGTTTGCGAGGGTTTTAAAGGAATGTAAAGAGGAACTTAGCATACCTTTGCTTAATCTTTTTTATATATCAATACAATCTGGCATAGTGCCAGACAAGTGGAAAAAAGGCAAATGTAATGCCTATTTGTAGATGAATGGTTCAGAGAACCGACAAGTTATAAATTAGACATATGCAACACTTGGGTATCTTTATTGAGGAAACGTTTCGCCACACAGTGGCTTCATCAATCCAATACAAAAAGAAGGTGTAAGGAGAGGAGGTTTGAGGTTTCAGTCCCCCGGCCGGTCGTGTGTTCAGTCCATCAATCTTGTTAGAAATGTAGCACAAGGCCGTAGAGGTGGCTTATATGCTGTAATCAGGTGAGATGAAGGGAGGCGGGGGCATAGTAGTACCATCCCCTATTCTAAGTAGTCTTCGTCCAAAGGTTGGACAGGTGTAAGAATTCGTTTGTATCAAGATCAAGCTGTTGCTTTCAGACAGGATGTAGATGAATGGTTCAGAGAACGAAGTTATAATTAGACACATATGCAACACTTGGGTATCTTATTGAGGAAACGTTTCGCCACACAGTGGCTTCATCAGTCCCAAAACAAAGTATTGATGAAGCCACTGTGTGGCAAAACTTTCTCAATAAAATACCAAGTTTCTATGTGTCAATTTTTAACTGGCTCTGAACCATTCATCCCACCCTGTCTGACACAGCAACAGCTTGGGATCTTGATACAAACGAATTCTTCTACACTTGTCCAACCTTTGGACGAAGACCTACTTAGAATAGTGGATGGTACTACTATGACCCCGCCTCCTCCTGCTTCATCTCACCTGATTACAGCATATAAGCCACCTCTACGGCCTTGTGCTACACTTCTAACAAGATTGATGGACTGAACACATCGACTCCAGGCCGAGGGACTGATAACCTCAAACTCCTCCTCTCCTTACACCTTTCTACTTTGTATTGGACTGATGAAGCCACTGTGTGGCGAAACGTTTCCTCAATAAAGATACCCAAGTGTTGCATATGTGTCTAATTTATAATGCCTATTTACAAGGCAGGTGACAGGTCCTTAGCTTCGAACTATAGACCAATAAGCCTTACCTCCATAGTTGGTAAATTTATGGAATCAATAACTGCCGAAGCAATTCGTAACCAACTTGAAAGGCATAAATTGATTAATGAATCTCAGCACGTTTTACAAAGGGGCGTTCCTGTCTTACGAATTTACTAACTTTCTTCACTAAGGTATTTGAGGAGGTAGATCATGGTATTGAATATGATATTGTGTATATGGACTTCAGTAAGGCTTTCGATAGAGTTCCCCATCAGAGGCTATTGAGGAAACTTAAGGCACACGGAATAGGAGGAGAAATTTTTCCTGGGTAGAGGCATGATGACAAATAGGCAGCAGAGAGTTTGCATAAATGGGAAGAAATCAGAATGGGGGCACGTCTCAAGCGGTGTTCCACAGGGTCAGTGTTGGGCCCTTTGTTGTTCGCAATTTACATAAACAACAAAGATGAGGAAATAAATAGCGACATAAGCAAATTTGCTGATGACACCAAAATAGGCCGTCCAATTCATTCTACTGAGAACATTTGAATACTCCATGATGATTTGAATAGACTGATGCAGTGGTCGGAGAAGTGGCAGATGCAGTTTAATATAGACAAATGCAAAGTTCTAAATGTTGGTCAGGAAAATAACCATGCCACATATAAACTAAATAATGTAGATCTTAATATTACGGATTGCGAAAAGGATTTAGGAGTTTTGGTTAGCAGTAATCTGAAACCAAGACAACAGTGCATAAGTGTTCGCAATAAAGCTAACAGAATCCTTGGTTTCATATAAATAATAGAAGTCTTCAGGTTGTTTTGCAACTCTATATATCTTTGGTTAGGCCTTATTTAGATTATGCTGCACAATTTTGGTCACCGTATTACAGAATGGATATAAATGCTCTGGAAAACGTACAAAGGAGGATGACAAAGTTGATCCCATGTAACAGAAATCTTCCCTATGAGGATAGACTGAGGGACCTGAATCTGCACTCTAGAAAGGCGTAGAATTAGGGAGGATATGATTGAGGTGTATAAATAGAAAACAGAAATTAATAAAAGGGATGTAAATAGCGTGGTAAAAATATCTAGCATAGACAGGTCTCGCAGCAATGGTTTTAAATTGGAAAAATTCAGATTCAGGAAGGATATAGGAAAGTACTGGTTTGGTAATAGAGTTGTGGATGAGTGGAACAAACTCCGGAGTACCGTCATAGAAGCTAAGACGTGTAGTTTTAAAAATAGGTTAGATAAATATATGAGTGGGTGTGAGTTAGCCATGACAAGCTTGTGGTACTAATTCAGATGCCGTGCTTCTCCCTTGAGTGAATGTGACTGACCTGACTAGGTCAAGGCATTGGCTAAAGCCGGTGGGAGAATTGGACTTGCCTCGCATGGGCCAGTAGGCCTGCTGCAGTGTTCCTTCTTTCTTATGTTTGCAAAGATAAATGTCGTAATATTGATGGAATTTAGGGGGGTTTTATTTGCTGGCTTTAATATCTGTCGTTTTGAAGTGGAGGCCAATGACTGTGCCTTTGCTCCAGAAGTATTTTCAGTTGGTGTAAGGTTTGTCATTTCTTGCCAGTCTTTTTCCTTCTTGCACTAAAAACCTCTTTTCTGGGGAAGTTTTGGTTCCCCTCTTTTCTTTCCCATAACCCGGCTGGTCTGTGTCTTCTTGTCCCCTTTAGATGATGTGCCTGGCAGTATATGTTGCAGTATTTTCTTTCATGGAGTGACAAGTGTCACATTTCGGGGTGAAATAAGTTACAGGAAGGGAGTTGCACTCTCCTGTTGTCATGTGGGTGCGGCATTTTTAGGATGGTCAAGGTGCATGTCCCACCTGTTTTCCAGATATACCATGCTTGTAGATACCCAAGGCATAGAATTTGCATAGATTGGAGTTTTGTTTGCTAGGATTTTTGAGGCTGCATTCACTTTTTTTCTCTGTTTCCTTTCTACCTACCGCCACTGTATGGACATCAGCGCTTCCACCAGTTTTTAATGGTAATGTGTAAACACTATTCCCTGAGGCATCATCCCCTTTTGTTCAATCTCCAGCAGTATCGCTACTTTGTACCTCTGTTAATTGAATAACGTTGTCTTTACCTGTTTCATCACCAGGGCCACTATCTCCATTTGGTGCGTTGTCCTCCAGGACAACACTAGCACCCTCAGGAGCACTGTCCTCCAGGACAACACAGCACCCTCAGGAGCACTGTCCTCCAGGACAACACTAGCACCCTCAGGAACACTGTCCTCCAAGACACCCCCGTCCAACCTATCCATTTTCTTTTCCCAGCTGTTATACCAGGCTCACATGTCTTTCAAGATGGATGTTTTATTGGTGTTCTTGTCTTTTAATATAGATGTAATTTTCTCATACAGGTGTATCTCATTTGGGCAGACCCAAAAACATTTCTCTAACCTTATTTCAAAAGTGGTTGCTGATTTAATGTTGGGGCTGTCTAAACATCCTATATTTTAAAACGTTCCGAAAAAAATGTACACTGGGATATCATGATGTAGACGTAAGAAACACTAAGCCAATTAAACTCTCCCCCTACAGAGCTAATCCTGAAGAACAGAGGCTACTTCAGCAGGAGGTGGAGGAGTCATCCAGTCTGTGGGTTTCACCGTGTATCCTTGTTAATTAAGAAGTCTGATGGAGGTTTTCGAATGTGTTCAGACCACCGTAAGATGAATGACGTCACTGTTCCAGATGCTTACCCTCTGTCACGTTTAGATGATGTAGTGGACTTTGTGGGTAAGGCTACTTTTGTTTCCAAACTAAACCTTCCTAAAGGTTACCACCAGGTACCTTTGAGAGATAAGGCGAAGGAAATCTCTGCCTTCGTAATTCCAGGTCACTATCAATATAGAGAGACCCCATTCGGATTGCAGAACTCGCCAGCAGCATTCCAGAAGCTGATCCTTCAGGCTATTAAAGAACTTGAAGGCACGGCAGCTTACCTGAATGATATAGTAGTAGTTTCCGATACTTGGAACCAACATGTTTTCCGAATTAAAGCTCTCTGAGAAGTTTAAGAGTTTCCAGTTAACTGTTAATTTGTGAAAATCATCCTTTGGCCAGTTTACTATTACTTTTTTGGGTCATGAAGTATGTAGTGGTAAAGTAGCCCCTAAATTTGTCAAAATTCTTGCCATTAAAATTACTCTTTACCCATTGATAGGGAAGGTAGGCTTCTACAGACGATTCTGTAAGAACTTTGCAAATGCTATAGCCCCCTAACCTCACTAACCAGTCAGAAACAAAAATTTCAACGGACCTCAGAGTGTCAACATGCATTTAATAAAACCAAACGGCTATTTTGTTATACACCTATTCTCCTGTCTCCCGATTTTTCAAAACCTTTTATATTACAGGTTGATGCATGTGAGTCAGGGTAGGGAAGTACTCCTACAAAAATCTGGGAAGAATGTTTGCAGCCAGTGGCCTACTTCTCTGCCAAGTATCAACCTCACCAAAGGACTTACTCCACCATTGACAAAGAAGCCCTCGCTCTGATACTTGCATTGGAACATTTCGAGGTCTACGTGGGCAGTCCTCCCAACTGGTCACAGTTTACAGCGATCACAATCCTCTGGTTTACCTCAATACCATGAAAAACCACAACACACTCGTCCATATTGCCAGCAAGGAAAATAAGCTGGCTGATTCCTTTCCGTGTTTAATTTAGGTTAGGATTTGCTAGGGACCATATGGGTAGCTTAGCTCTTTTTTTTTTCCCTTTATAAAATATTTTTTAATTATTTTTTTTAGTGAGGGGACATTCTGCTGCCATCCGCAGCCCTACTGTCTGCTGTCTCGCTCTAGGACAGAGTTTGGCTTTGAGTCTCGAGAAAAGTTGAGTGCTATCTAATGAGTTTGATGGTTGAGAGGAAAGGTGGTTCCATTATTGTTCATTGCCATGGCAGCACGCTACCCATGGAGGCGGAGACCTGGCTATTAGAAACTTTTATGGTGGGGGTGTAACATGCAAAGAGTATGTTACAATTTATTTGGCGTATGTCACACTCCCATATAGGCTGCCTCGCAACCAGCGAACCGGATGCTAAGGGTTTGACGATCAATAGGGTATCCATCGTTACATCAGTACCTTAGTTCATTGACCAATCACAGACAAGCTCTCCAAAGCTGAAGCGACGTGGTTCACTTGCAGTAAGCACTGGCAGACTTGCCTACCTGCTGGTTGAGTATGGTGCACTCTCTTTGGGTTCTGCTTGACCATCTGTCACCGTGGTGTACACTTATTATTTTATCTGTACATAATGTACATACGTGTATATAGTGGATGAAGGCAAAATATACATTATAGTCTACTGCTGAGTTTGTAATTCCAATTCCCATTACGATTAGGTCTCATAGGCCATTCTTTACCAGTGTCCGTAATAATACAGCACCAGTTTGGAACCCACATCTGGTCAAGCTGGCAAAATTAGAGAAAATGCAAGGGTTTGCAACGAGACTAGTCCGGGAGTTAAGGGGCATGTTCTACGAGGAGAGGTTAAGGAAATCGACCTAACGGCACTGAAGGACAGGAGGGACATGATAACATAAAATACTGAGACTAATCGACAAGGTGGACAGGGACGGATGTTCCAGAGATGGGACACACCAACAAGGGGTCACAATTGGAAGTTGAAGACTCAGATGAATCACAGGGATGTTAGGAAGTATTTCTTCAGTCACAGAGTTATCAGGAAGTGGAATAGTCTTGAAAGGGAGGTGGTGGAGGCAGGATTCTTGCATAGCTTTAAGAATAGGTATGATAAAGCTCACGGAGCAGGGACGGAGTGACCTAGTAGCGACCAGTGAAGAGGCGGGGGCCAGAAGCTATGACTCAAGCCCTGCAACCACAATTAGGTGAGTACAAAACACACACAAACAAATACACTAGAAATTAGGATCATCACGTTTCTTCTTGTTTATGTACAGTCTAACTGAAACTAAACTAAAAATCTTAATATAGTTTCAGTTCCAGTTTAGTTTCAGTCAAAAACAAAGTTAGGTTTGTACAGAGAACGTCACTACGACACTACGTCACTACGTCACTACGTCACTACGTCACTACGACACTACGTCACTACGACACTACGACACTACGACACTACGTCACTACGACACTACGTCACTACGACACTACGACACTACGACACTACGACACTACGTCACTACGACACTACGTCACTACGACACTACGACACTACGACACTACGTCACTACGACACTACGTCACTACGACACTACGACACTACGTCACTACGACACTACGACACTACGACACTACGTCACTACGTCACTACGTCACTACGACACTACGTCACTACGACACTACGACACTACGTCACTACGACACTACGTCACTACGACACTACGACACTACGACACTACGTCACTACGACACTACGACACTACGACACTACGACACTACGTCACTACGACACTACGTCACTACGACACTACGACACTACGACACTACGACACTACGTCACTACGACATACTTAACATTCCTGCCAAACTCTTGGGCATGACCAACTACCACAGGGAGTCCCACCTACCAGTGACAGTGCCTTCGTCTGCTGCACGTCATCTGACTCCAGTATGTAAGGGCCAATGTTCCTAACTGTGCTTCAGATTCTGGCAAAGCTCTCGCTTCACACACGGAGGGCCTGGGTTCGATTCCCGTTGGGTAGAAACATTTCGACGTGTTTCCTTACACTTGTTGTCATGTTCACCTAGCAGCAAGTAGGTACCTGGGTGTTAGTCGACTGGTGTGGGTCGCATCCTGGGGGACAAGATTGAGGACCCCAGTGGAAATAAGACAGACAGTCCTCGATGACTCACTGACTTTCTTGGGTTATCCTGGTGGCTAACCCTCCGGGGTTAAAAATCCGAAGATATCTTATCTTATATTTTCAAGTCTACACTGCTCATCACCTCTTCCACTGTCTTCTGTGTATATTTCTACAATCTTTAGATTATATCTAAGTATTGTACTGACAAAGCCACTGGAGGACATACAAGGTAAAGATACCCAGAAAATTCACGTGTAACTCATTAAGGTAAACGAGGTATTACCTAACATACTAAGAACACTCTTGATGAAAAGTGAACGTAAAACTTTGTTGAAATTGGATATTTTAGTGATGAAGAAATAAATGGTCATTAGCATTCCTTAATGTAATGAGTTTTCTGAATTTGCATCAGTTTGTGAATGAAGCGACGACAGTAAGACAACAGAACGTCAGTGTTACTGATGGAACACTGTACTGGAACACTGTACTGGAACACTGTACTGGAACACTGTACTGGAACACTGTACTGGAATACAGCACTGGAACAGTGTACTGGAACACTGTACTGGAACACAACACTGGAACACTGTACTGGAAAATTGTACTGGAACACTGTACTGGAACACTGTACTGGAACACTGCACTGGAACACTGTACTGGAACACTGTACTGTAACCACTGTACTGGAACACGGGGCACTGGAACATTTATGGAACACTGTACTGGAACACAGTACTGGAACACAGTACTGGAACATTGTACGAAACAAGAAAACCCCAAATTGGAACACAGTACTGGAACATAGAAATGGAACACGCACTGGAACACAGTACTGGAACACAGTACTGGAACACTGTACTGGAACACAGTACTGGAACACTGCACTGGAACATTGAACTGGAACACTGAAACTGGAACAAGTACTGGAACACAGTACTGGAACATTGTACTGGAACACATTTACTGGAACACAGTACTGGAACACAGTACTGGAAACAGTCCCAACACAGACTGGAACACAGTACTGGAAACATTGTATGGAACACAGTACTGGAACACAGTACGGGAAACAAGTACGGGGAAAAAAATTACTGGAACACAGTACTGGAACACAGTACGGAACACAGAAATTAAACTTTTGTATGGAAAATACTAAACACAGACTGGAACACAGTACTGGAACACAGTACGGGAAAACATTGTACTGGAACATTTGACAAACACTGCACTGGAACACTGCACTGGAAAACTGCACTGGAACACTGCACTGGCACTGTACGGGAACACTGTACTAAACACTGTACTGGAAAAACTGCACTGGAACACTGTACTGGAACACTTACTAAAAACACTGTACTGGAACACAGTACTGGAACACTGGACGGGGAACACAGTACTGGAACACAGTCCCCGGGAAAACACTGTACTGGAACACAGTACTGGAACACAGTACTGGAAAAATGTACGGGAAAACACAGTATGGAACATTGTACAAAACCCAGTACTGGAACACAGAATGGAACATTGTACTGGAACACAGTATTGGAACAAGTACTGGAACACTGTACTGGAACACAGTACTGGAACACAGACAACACTTACTGGAACACGGCCTGGAACAAGTACTGGAACAAGTACTGGAAACAGCACTGGAACAAGATTGGAACACAGTACTGGAACACAGACAACACAGACTGGAACACTGTACTGGAACACTGTACTAAACAGGGGATTGGAACACAGTATTGGAACACAGGCGAACACAGTACTGGAACACAGTACTGGAACACAGTACTGGAACACAGTACTGGAACATTGTACTGGAACATAGTACTGGGAACACAGTACTGGAACACTGTACGGAACACTGCACTGGAACACGGGTACTGGAACACTGCACGGGAACACTGCACTGGAAAACTGCACTGGAAACGCACTGGGAACCCCGAAAATGGAACACTGTCCCGGAAACACGACTGGAACACGGGCACTTGAACACTGTACTAACATTGTACAGGAACACTGAAATTGGAACACAGTACGGGGAACACGCTAAACAGTAGGAAACAGTATGGAACACTGTACGGGAAACACGGGACAAACAGTACTGGAACACTGTACTGGAACACAGTATGGAACATTGTACTGGAACACAGTACTGGAACAATACTGGAACATTGTATTAAACACGGGTACTGAAACACAGACTGGAACACTGTACTGGAACACTGTACTGGAAACATTGTACTGGAACACTGTACGGGGAAACACAGTACTGGAACACAGTACTGGAAACACAGTACGGGAAACACAGTACTGGAACACAGGATGGAACACAGAAATTGGAAACATTAAAACAAAAAGTACTGGAACACAGACTGGAACACAGCCCCGGAACACAGCACTGGAACCAGACTAAACACAGTACTGGAACACAGACGGGGAACACAGTACTGGAACACATTGGAACACAGTACTGGAACACAGTACGGGAACACTGAAACTGGAACACAGATAACACTGAGGGGAAACACAGTACTGGAACACTGTACTGGAACACAGTACTGGAATACAGTACGGAACACAGTCCCTTTATTTCAGCCAACTTTGAAAGAGCGAAAATTTATTTCATTGGAAAAATTTTATTATCAAATATAACTTAAGAAAAAAAGACAAAGCAAAACATGCAGTTAGATGGAACGGCCGAAAAAGATGAGGAAAAGTGGAAGAACAAATAAAAATGTTTGTTTTCACCAAAAAATATACAAGATAAATTCCCAACATTCGTGAAGATATTAAAATAAGGAAGAGGGAAAAAAGGAATTATAGTGGATTAATATGAAGTGGGGGAAGGGAAAGGGGAAATTGCCCCTTCCGGGCCCAAAATGTGCCCAGGGCAGTGGCAAGGGGGTTTCCCCTTTTGGGAAAAAATTTTGCCCAGGGAAAAAGGGGAGGTGTGGGCCCTTTTCACAACAAAGGTCCCAGGGAAAAGGGGAAGGGGCCCCCCCAAGGGGAACAAAAAACCCCGGGAAAATGGCAAGGGTTCCCCCTTCCCCCCAACAAAGGGGCCCGGGGGGGGCAAGTGTGTTCCAAATTCCACAACAAATTTCCCCCGGGGGGGGCAAGTGTGTTCCCAAATTCAGCAACACAGGGGGCCCAGGGCCCCCTTTTTTATTAAAAAGGGAAAGATCTGAATATCCTCTAAAGGAAATCACAAAGGGTTCAATAGGAAACATTACAATGCAGTTTCCCCTTTTTTTTGTTTTTAAAATTTTAAAACCCTAAAAAGGGTTTTTTAAAAAAATTATTTAAAAAAATTTGCAAAGTAAAAAGGGGAATTATTATAAATTTACACTGAGTTCACTTTTAAAAGATTGAAAAAAATATTCTTTTTTTAAAAAAAATGAATGACTAGATCGTAAGACATTCAATTTAAAAAAATAAAACACTTGTTTGATTAAAAACCCCCTGAGTCAGAAGACATAACACTTCAAAAAACCCCCCAGGGGTTTTCAATACCCCCCTGGAGGTGGCAGAATTTATGTGGGGAAAAAAAAAAAACAGGGAAAAATGATCCTTTATTGACAACGTTTTTCCCACGGGGGGGGGTTTTTTTAAGTCACAGACAGATCTACCCCGGGAAAAAGAGCAACATGGAGATATATATAGGGGGCAGTCAGGTGGAGAATGCTGGGTCAGGTGGGGAAAGCTGCATGTGAGTCTTAAAAGTAGTGTGATAGTTAAAAACATTGTGTGACTTAAAGGACCTGCAGTGTACCATTCTTGAGTTCTAGGTGGGATAGCGTTGAAGAAGTTTCTTGGCAATAGGTTCAGCTATGTTGTAGAAGCCGTTGTTCTGGTTGAAGTTGTTGGATATACAGATGAGTGATGATTCTAGGATTCTTCGGTATTGCGTGTTGTCTTCTCTGGCGATGAGTCTTGCGTTTCTGTAGTTGATTAAATGGTTGTGTAAATTTCGGTGTTGAACACAGGCATTTCTTGAGTCGTCAGATCTGCCTGCGTACTGGTGTTCTGAAATGCGTGTTTGTAGGTCTCTGGATGTTTCGCCAACGTATAATTTGCTGCAGCCATTACAAGGGATTGTGTATACCCCTGCCGTGGATTGAAGCTTTTCCTGTCTGTTACTGGTAATGTCCTTAATGGTGGTGGATGTGGAGGTGGATACTCGGAATGAGGTCTTAGAAAAAATGTTGGAAACGTGTTTGGAAATGGAGTTGGTTGGGAGGACTATGTATCTCTTCTCAGCAGTGTCTTCTCTGGGTGTGTTGAAGATGTTTAATGCCCGTCGTCTGCAGTCTCTAATGAAGTGATGAGGATAGTGAAGTTTGGAAAAACTTGTTCAATGAGGAGCATTCTTCTTCAAGGAACTCACTGCTGCAGATTCTGAGTGCGCGCAGGAAAAAGCCTATAATTACACCACGTTTAATTTTGGTGTCGTGGTGAGAGTAGAAGTGGAGAAGATCGTGTTGATTGGTAGGTTTTCGATAGACTTTAAAACGAAGTTCATGGTCAGCTTATGTGTTTATTTTTCCATTGTGTCGGTATTTTATACCATTTATTTCCACTCCTTTCTTCTCCAGGTGCATACACGCTTATTATGACCCACTTTTCGCATCCAACCCTTATTTTCATCCATATAATCCTTGAATTTACACATTTACATTCCCTCTTCTCCTTCCATAACTGATCCTTCAACATTATTGCTACCCCTTCCTTAGCTCTAACTCTCTCAGATACTCCTGACTTAATCCCATTTATTTTTCTCCACTGAAACTCGCCTACCCCCTTCAGTTTTGTTTCGCTTAGGGCCAGGACATCCAACTTCTTTTCATTCATAACCTCAGCAATCATCTCTTTCTTATTCGCACTACATCCACGCACATTCAAACATCCCTGTTTTATAAAGTTTTTCTTATTCTTATTTTTAGGAAATGTATACAGGAGAAGGGGTTACTAGCCCATTGCTCCCGGCATTTTAGTCGCCTCATACGACACGCATGGCTTACAGAAGTTTATGGTTATAGGAAAGTGTGCACGGGAGGGACGAAGAGCGATTGGTGGAATAGTGATGTAAAGAGAGTAGTAAGAGAGAAAAAGTTGGCATATGAGAGGTTTTTACAAAGTAGAAGTGATGCAAGGAGGGTGGAGTATATGGAGAGAAAAAGAGAGGTTAAGAAAGTGGTGAAGCAATGTAAAAAGAGATCAAATGAGAAAGTGGGTGAGATGTTATCAACAATTTTTGTTGAAAATAAGAAAAAGTTTTGGAGTGAGATTAATAAGTTGAGAATGCCTAGGGAAAGAATGGATTTGTCAGTTAAAATTAGGAGAGGAGAGTTATTAACTGGAGAGTTAGAGGTATCGGCAAGATAGAGCGAATATTTTTAGAAATTGTTAAATGTTGAAGATAGGGAAGCTGTGATTTCGTGTATAGGGCAAGGAGGACTAACATCTTATAGAAGTGAGGAAGAGCCAGTTGTGAGTGTGGGGGAAGTTCGTGAGACAGTGAGTACAATGAAAGGGGGTAAAGCAGCTGGGATTGATGGGATAAAGATAGAAATGTTAAAGGCAGGTGGGGATATAGTTTTGGAGTGGTTAGTGTTTTTATTTAATAAATGTATGGAAGAGGTTAAGTTACCTAGGGATTGGTAGAGAACATGCATAGTTCCTTTGTATAAAGGCAAAGGGGACAAAAGAGAGTGTAAAATTTTTAGGGGAATAAGTTTGTTGAGTATACCTGGTAAAGTAAGATGGAGAGCAGGAGAGCAGATGAACAAAGAGGCTTTGGGAAGGGTAGGGGGTGAGTAGACCAAGTGTTTGCAGTGAAACATATAGGTGAACAATATTTAGATAAGGGTATAGAGGTGTTTGTGGCAATTATGGATTTGGAAAAGGCATATGATGGGGTGGATAGGGGCAATGTGGCAGATGTTGCAAATGTATGGAATAGGAGGTAGGTTATTGAAAGCAGTGAAAAGTTTTTACGAGGATAGTGAGGCTCAGGTTAGTGTATGTAGGCGAGAGGGAGATTATTTCCCAGTAAAAGTATGCATTAGACAGGGATGTGTGATGTCACCATCGTTGTTCAATATATTTATAGATGGAGTTGTAAGAGAAGTGAATGCTCGGGTGTTGGCAAGAGGTGTGGGGTTAAAAGACAAAGAATCTAACACAAACTTGGAGTTGTCATTGTTGCTCTTTGCTGATGACACTGTGCTTTTGGCTGATTCTGAAGAGAAGTTGCAGAGGTTGGTGGATGAGTTTGGTAGGGTATGTAAAAGAAGGAAATTAAAAGTGAATATAGGAAAGAGTAAGGTGATGTGGATAACAAAAAAAATAGATAATGGAAGATTGTATATCAGATTGGAGGGAGAGAGTATGGAGGTGGTGAATGTGTTCAGAAATTTGGGAGTGGATGTGTCAGCAGATGGGTCTATGAAGGATGAGGTGAATCATAGAATTAACGAGGGGAAAAATGTGAGTGGTGCACTGAGGAGTCTGTGGAGACTCCTTGAAAGCAAAAAGGGGAATGTATGAGAGTATAGTTATACCAACACACTTGTATGGATGTGAGACATGGGTTGTGTATGTTGCAACAAGGAGAAGTCTGGAGGCAGTGGAGATATCATGTCTGAGGGCAATGGGCAATGTATGGTGTGAATATAATGTATAGAATCCGTGGTTTGGAGATTAGGAGGAGGTGTGGGATTACCAAAACTATTATTCAGAGGGCTGAGGAGGTGTGAGGGAAAAGTCCATAGATAGAAGTAATGAAAGTGTGAATATCTGTATGGTGATAGTTGTGATAGTCTGCTCGTTAAGGTAGGGCGAGTGTCTAGCTCCCTCTATTCACCCCTCCCCTCTTTCCACCCGGTGAGAGGCGAAGTGCGAGGCTTCAGCCACGGGAATTGTTACTTGACTGACCACTCCCGACTCCACTGTAAGTCTTCTCAATTACGTCTGTCTTATTTTATGTTTATGTTAAGAGCTTCAATCGTGATTTTGGGAACTTGATTCTGCTCTGCCCTGCCTTGTCTTATTGTAAAGTAAATTATTTCAGTCTCACCATTTCTTTTAAAGGCCTTAAGCCTACTTTGAGAGTGATTATTAGAGGGGTGAGTGATTGTCTTGTAATCTCTTTCCAGCCTTCTGGACCAGCGTGGGTCATCTGGCACAAAGCAGAGTGGTTTTCAGGGATTATCTCAGGTGAGACAGACATAATCTCCAACTGTTCCCCTTCAACTGTGGTTCAACTAGAGCCAAAACCCAGGCAACTGTGATTCACCCATATACGACACCTGAGTCCCTGGTACCTTGGTTAACTGCTGGAGTTTCTAACTTGGTTTTAGAAACATATGTCAACTGAGTGGTTTTTGGAAACATCCGTCGACCGAGTGGTTGTTGACACTTTCGTCGATTCATTAACAGTATTACAAATAAAGAAGCATTTGTAACAAACGACTGTTTGGGATACTGAGTAAAATCTCATTTTTTCAGATTTTTATTATATTAAATATATATTATTAATATAAAAACATATAATCTGAATAAAAACATATAATCTAATAATCTGTGTAAAAACATTTACACAAAATCACAGTACTAGATAAAAGTCACAAGTAAAATCAAGTATTCGGTGTAGTGTCAAGTCGCTACCATCTTCAAGTGTCACGCAGGACACTACCACACCTTGTCATGATACTTCTTTGTCTTATGGCACGCCTTCTCACGGGGTCCCCTGACACCCGTTCTCTGTGTCACATGACACGCCTCCGGTGTCACCCGACACGCCTTCTCTTCTGTGTCACACGACACCCTTCTCTCTGTGCCCATAAGACACCTTCCTTGCATCATGAACCCATCTCTAATAAAACCTTTTCACCGCGTTATGACACACATCAAATACACGACTCAACCTGTGTCGTGCCACCGTCACAAACTCTGACTGACTACACCACTAAATACCTGACACCACATAGTGTCACACAAGACACCACCTGTTACCAGTGTCACACAAGACACCACCTGTTACCAGTGTCACACACTTTCAGGTACATAAGTTCAGGTACAACAGTCCATTTTCAGGTACATAGTCTCAGGAACACAGTCGGTACGGTGAATAAGCCAGTAGATAGTCTAAGGCCGTCACCAGCACTAAGAGTCAATCTCCAGGTCTGTCTGTTGAACACTCCCAGGTGTATCAGGGAGCTAGTGAACTGTCCAGTGTGGTATAGGGGAGAGTCTCGCTGACACTCTCCAGCAGTGTATATGTGAGAGTCTCGTACACTCCCTAGGTGTATCAGGGAGCTGGTGAACTCTCCAGTGTTGTATATGGGAGTCTCGTTAGCACTGTAGACCTGTCACCAGCACCACACTGCGAAAGTCTACAACTCTCAAGCAGGTCTGCCTGGCGAACTCCAGTAGTGTATCAGTGAGCTGGTGGACTCTCCAGTGTTGACTAGGGGAGAGTCTCGATGACACTGTCAGTCAAGCCGGCTCGGCAATCAAACATCAGGTCTGATGACGTAACCCCTTGACTGCCGGCCGGTGAGGTAATTACCTAACAACCATTGTTAGATAGGGGGCCGTAACAAACAGCAAGAAGTAATTCATAGCTTCCGTGTCAAGAACATCGACACGTTCATTTACCAACTTCCATCTGTACATAATAGCTTAGGATTAGTTTTATTTTTCTATTTCATTTTTCATTTTCTTTAAGATAGGATTTGAGATTCATGTTTAAGTATTTATTATATTCATAAAACATTCTATTAAATAAAGTGCTTATCTTCGTTGTTATTATTTATCTTTTCCATTTTTTGTAATTTTCCTAAGGAGGAGCCAACCTTGATTCATCTTGGCTTAGAGATTGAACCAGGACTGAGTAACAAACCTGCACAGAGGGGTTATTTAGATGTTTTGGACATGTAGAGACGATGGATCGAAATAGAATGACTTTGAGAGTGTATAAATCTGTAGTGGAGGGGAGGCGGGGTAGGGGTCGGCCTAGAAAAGGTTAGAGGGAGGGGGTAAAGGATGTTTGTGTGCGAGGGGCTTGGACTTCCAGCAAGCGTGGGTGAGCATGTTAGATAGGAGCGAATGGAGACAAATGGTTTTTAGGACTTGACGTGCTGTTGGAGTGTAAGCAAGGTAACATTTATGAAGGGTTTCAGGGAAACCGGCAGGCTGGACTTGATTCCTGGAGATGGGAAGTACAGTGCCGGCACTCTGAAGGAGGGGTGTTAATGTTGCAGTTTTGTAGTTGAAGTGTAAGCACGCCTCTGGCAAGACAGTGATGGAGTGAATGATGATGCAAGTTTTTCTTTGCCGGGCCACCCTGGCTTGTTGGGAAACGGCCTATATATTAACAAAAAAAATAATATATATATATATATATATATATATATATATATATATATATATATATATATATATAAATCTCTAGTTGTGTCGTTGCATGCAGGGGATGAGATGAAAAGCTGTAAGCCACCTGCCTGAAAGCTGGCTGCCTTGGATCAACGTCTAGCGTGAGCTGGGCGCCAAGGTATTGGACCAGTGTGCTACGGTCGGCAAAGCACTGCGTACCTTGCGACAAGGTTCGTAGGTTCGAGTCTCCGTCGGCCAGAGATCAGTGTTTGTGAATATTTCGCTTGCTCTTGCGAATTCCTAGCCTTCAGGCAGGTGGTTTTAAGCTTTGTATCTCATCCCCTGCATGCATTGACCGACGAGAGATTTTTACAATGTTTAGAATTCGCAGAGCAGGTGAAATATTCATAAACAGTAATCTCAGGTCGAAGGAGACTCGAACCTACGAACCTCGGAACAAGATATGCAGTGCAGTACTCACTGTACCACACTGGTCCAATACCTTGGCGCCCAGCTAATGCTAGACGCTTTGTTACAAGGTAGCTAGAATCTGGCAGGTAAACGTCGCAAACGTCGATATTTAATATGTTAGGTCTGCTGCGACCGTCGTTATAACCCACTCAGCTACTACTGCATACAGGTATCGTGGTCTAGGTGGTGTACGTGACCTCTCTCTCTCAGTCAGAGGCTGGTACCAGAGCACTACCATACTCTGAAAAAACTTACCCTATTTCTCCTGTTGTTGACTTTGCAACATTGCACAGCTCCTGATGACGCACTGAGAAATGTGAAAGTACTTGAATTAATGATTTCCACCCCCCGTGGCTTGTCTTGCATATATGTATATATCTTGCTATGATCACTCCCGCTATGATCACTCCCGCTATGATCACTCCTGCTATGATCACTCATGCTATGATCACCCCCTCTATGATCACTTTCGCTATGATCACTCCCGCTATGATCACTCCCGCTATGATCACAACCGCTATGATCACTCCTGCTATGATCACTCCCGCTATGATCACTCCTGCTATGATCACTCCCGCTATGGTCACTTCCGCTATGATCACTCCTGCTATGATCACTCCCGCTATGATCACTTCCGCTATGATCACTCCCGCTATGATCACTCCCGCTATGATCCCTACCACTATGATCACTCCTGCTATGATCACTCCTGCTATGATCACTCCCACTATGATTATCCTCTCTATGCTCACTCACGCTATGATCACTCCCGCTATGATCACCCCCCGGTACGATCATTCCCTCTATGATCACTCCCACTATGATCACCCCCCCCTATGATAACTATCGCTATGCTCACTCCCGCTATGCTCACTCCCGCTATGATCACTCCCGCTATGATCACTCCCGCTATGATCACTCCCGCTATGATAACCCCCGGTACGATCACTCCCGCTATGATCACTCCCGCTATGATCACTCCCTCTATGATCTCTCCCACTATGATCACCCCCGCTATGATCTCTCCAGCTATGATCACCCCCCGCTTCGATCACTCCCTCTATGATCACTCCCACTATGATCACTTCCGCTATGATCACTCCCGCTATGATCACTCCCGCTATGATCACTCCCGCTATGATCACTCCCGATATGCTCACCCTAAGCTACGATCACTCCTGCTATGATCACTCCTGCTATGATCACTCCCGCTATGATCACTCCCGCTATGATCACCCCCACTATGATCACTCCCGCTAAGATCACCCCGCTATGATCACTCCCGCTATGATCACTCCCGCTATGATCACTCCCGCTATGATCACTCCCGCTATGATCATTCCCGCTATGATCACCCCCGGTATGATCATTCCCGATATGATCACTCACGCTATGATCACTCTCGCTATGATCACTCTCACTATGATCATTCACGCTATGATCACTCCCCCTATGATCACTCCCGCTATGATCACTCCCGCTACGATCACTCACGCTACGATCACTCACGATACGATCACTCCCGCTATGATCACTCACGCTACGTTAATTCCCGCTATGATCACTCCCGCTACGATCACTCCCGCTATGATCACTCCCGCTATTATCACTCCCGCTATTATCACTCCTGCTATGATCACTCCCGCTATGATCACTCCTACTATGATCACTCCCGCTATGATCACTCCCGCTATGATCACTCCCGCTATGATCACTCCCGCTATTATCACTCCTGCTATGATCACTCCCGCTATGATCACTCCCGCTATGATCACTCCCGCTATTATCACTCCCGCTATTATCACTCCCGCTATGATCACTCCTGCTATTATCACTCCCACTATGATCACTCCCGCTATTATCACTCCCGCTATGATCACTCCCACTATGATCACTCCCGCTATGATCACTCCCGCTATTATCACTCCCGCTATGATCACTCCCGCTATGATCACTCACACTATGATCACTCCCACTATGATCACTCCCGCTATTATCACTACCGCTATTATCACTCCCGCTATTATCACTCCTGCTATGATCACTCCCGCTATGATCACTCCCACTATTATCACTACCGCTATTATCACTCCCGCTATGATCACTCCCGCTATTATCACTACCGCTATTATCACTCCCGCTATTATCACTCCCGCTATTATCACTCCCGCTATTATCACTACCACTATTATCACTCCCGCTATGATCACTCCCGCTATTATCACTCCCGCTATGATCACTCCCGCTATGATCACTCCCGCTATGATCACTCCCGCTATGATCACTCCGCTATGATCACTCCCGCTATGATCACTCACGCTATGATCACTCCCGCTATGATCACTCCCGCTATGATCACTCCCGCTATGATCACTCCCGCTATGATCACTCCCGCTATGATCATCCTCCGCTATGATCACTCCGCTATGATCACTCCCGCTATGATCACTCCCGCTATGATCACTCACGCTATGATCACTCCCGCTATGATCACTCACGCTATGATCACTCCCGCTATGATCACTCCCGCTATGATCACCTCCAATTCCTTGAATAAAAAAATATTTGTTAAGACTTGTATTGCTGCGGGAGAAAATTCATTTCATTTCCCAAAGAGTTTATCTTCATTCCATTTCCTCGTATCAAGATTTTTTCCCCATTTTCTTCGTTTTATATTTTCGTAAAAAGTAAATTCGTTTCTTTACACTTACGTGTAAATATATATACATGTTAGGGGGTGAAATGTAGGTAGTGATGTCCTTATAGTTTTATACTCTCCAGGTTAACAAACATGTAAATATGAGAGGATGATGATATTCAAACTCTTTTAAAGTTTATTATTGTGGTAAAGCATAAATTAATCATAATATTGTGAATTACTGTGCTGGTGGTAGCATTGTTGTATTAGTGGTGGTGATGGTGGTCTTCCTGGAGTCTACCTGGATGGAGTCCCGGGGGTCAATACCCCCGCGACCAAGTCCTAGAGCAGAGCTCTCGACGGACCAGGACTTGATCAACCAGGCTGCTAGTGCTGGCTGCACGTAGTCCAACGTGCGAACTACACCCCGGCTGGTCGGGCACTGACTCTATGTATCTGTCCAGCTCCCTCTTGAAGACAGCCAGGGTCTATTAATATTTCCCCTTATGCCTGGTGGGAGGCTGTTGAACAGTCTTCGGCCTCTGACACGTACTGTGTTTTATCTTAGTGTACTAATGGCGCCCCTTCTTTACTTTTGGGTATGTTGCACCCATTGCTAAGTCTTTTGCTTTCGAATTAAGTAATTTCTGCATGCAGAAATTACTTGACATGCTGCTCTCCAGTGAGCACATGTCAAGTGAATACAAGTGTTCTCAGTAATTAAGGTGCTTGACGGTACTTAAATGTGCAGTAAAGGTTCTCTACACATTCTCTAGCTCTACAATTTCACCTACCTTGAATGGATCCTTTAGTGTAGAACAGTATTCCTAGAGATAACAAGTGATTTAAAAAAGAATCATAATTGGCTTACCATCCCTTGTTTTGAAGGTTCTCATTACACATTATGCACAGCCTGCCGAGCTAGTCCCTCTAGCATTTTCCATATGTACAATATTATTATGTATCTTTCTCGTGATGAGGTACTACATATGAATTTTGTTTGTGGATAACATAGTGGAGTTTTACTCGAAATAATGTGTTATAAAAAATTTAACCTCTGGTGATTGAGGGTAATGGTGTATTAGTGGTGGTGCATTTATGGTGGAGATGATGGTGTTGGTGATGTATTATTGGTGGTTATAGAAGGTATTGGTGGTGATGACGGGTGTTGATGGATGTAGTTGGTAGTGATTGTGGTGGTGATGACAGGTGTTTGTGTAAGGGATGATGTTGGCGTTTTACTTGAGATAATGTGAGTAATAAAAGATAATATCTTGTGGTGATGGTGGATGGTGGTGGCTCAGCCGTGCTCCGCCGTGCTGCACCATGCTCCGGCGTGCTGCACCGTGCTCGCCATGCTCCGGCGTGCTGCACCGTGCTCCGCCATGCTCCGGCGTGCTGCACCATGCTCCGCCATGCCTCCGGCCTGCTCCCGTACCGTGCTGCCATGCTCCGGCGTGCTCTGCCCATGCTCCGGCGTGCTGCACCATGCCCGCCATGCTCCGGCGTGCTGCACCATGCTCCGCCATGCTCCGGCGTGCTGCACCGTGCTGTACCATGCTCCGGCGTGCTGCACCATGCTCCGCCATGCTCCGGCGTGCTGAACCGTGCTCTGCCATGCTCCGGCGTGCTGCACCATGCTCCGCCATGCTCCGGCGTGCTGCACCGTGCTCCGCCATGCTCCGGCGTGCTGCACCGTGCTCCGCCATGCTCCGGCGTGCTGCACCGTGCTCCGGCGTGCTCTACTGTGCCAGTAAACTTATAAGGTGCATCCCTCCAGCGCTTGGAACTAATCTAGCAGAAAACAGTAAACACTAAGTAAAAAAAAGTGAATTAGTGTGCAATAACATAGCAGATCCACGCTCCCAAAGTGGAACTATAGACTTAGAGTGCCATGTGCAAATAGCAAAAATATTAGAATAAATTTGTCAGAGGAAAGAAAGTCTCCCTGATAGAGTGTATACATAGTGTTATAGTGTATATCACAGTGGTACCGTAGTATATAGATAAGATAATAAATGCTAAGGTGAAAATTAAGGCTGAAGTGTTAGGCCTAAAGAGATTCATGTTGTAACCAGTTGCCAGCAGTCGCCAGGACCCTACCATGCGGTCAGCTGTATTAATCTTCAAACCTGCTAGTGTACAGACCCTAACAGGTAGCTGTATAAATAATCTTCCTAAACCTGCTAGTGTACCTGACCTATAATCTAGTGATAAGATAGAGGAAAAAGAATTCTTATTGAAATTCGAAAAGTGTCGAGTTGTCAGTGAACGTATACAACAACATAAGACCAGTTATAAATTAGACACATATGCAACACTTGGGTATCTTTATTGAGGAAACGTTTCGCCACACAGTGGCTTCATCAGTCCAATACAAAGCAGAAACGTGTAAGGAGAGGAGGAGTTTCAGGTAATCAGTCCCTCGGCCTGGAGTCGATGTGTTCAGTCCATCAATCTTGTAGAAATTACAGCACATAGGCATAGAAGCGGCTTATATACTGTAGTAAGGTGAGGCGAAGCAGGAGGAGGCGGGGTCATAGTGGTACCATCCACTAGTCGAAGTAGGTCTCCGTCCAAAGGTTGTACAAGTGTTGAAGAATTTGTTTGTCAAGATCCCAAAATGTTGCTGTGTCAGACAGAGTGTAGATGAATGGTTCAAAGAACCGATAAGTTATAAATTAGACACATATACAAGATTGATGGACTGAACACATCGACTCCAGGCCGAGGGACTGATTACCTCAAACTCCTCCTCTCCTTACACGTTTCTGCTTTGTATTGGACTGATGAAGCCACTGTGTGGCGAAACGTTTCCTCAATAAAGATACCCAAGTGTTGCATATGTGTCTAATTTATAACTTGTCGGTTCTTTGAACCATTCATCTACAACATAAGACCATTTGTCATCCAGAAACCTTCTCGCCAGTGTTGCGTTACATATTGGTACTGAGTGTGGTGGAGTGATCAACATTACAAATTTGTTCCATTTGAAATACGAGTCGTATACAGTTTGTGGACATACATTGATCATGTAGTTAGCAGCGGTCGCAATATACACAACGAAAAAGCAAATATTCGTCCAGTAATCTTCACCAGTCAACAATAGTGATAAAATAGCATTTGTTGTGGTGGAGGTGGAAAAAAATCTTGAAAGATAAATAAATCTATAAGTGCCCAAAACTTTAGGCGGTAAAAAAGGATGCCAGAGGTCACCGGCCGTTCCTCATAGTAGGAGTGTCAAAAGTCACCGGTTTCTCCAACACACAAGTTATACTTTCTAAATCAAACTAAACAATATTAATCCAGTGGTCTTTTCACGAGCTAGCCCAAAAATCTCCGACCAGATTCATTAAAATAAGTGTGACAAATGGTTTTGAAAACCGACAAGTTGAAGAATTAAGACATTTATGCAACATATGGGAATCTTTATTGAAGATTCCCGTATGTTGCATAAGTGTTTTAATTCTTTATTGAAATAAGTGATCCACTGACTGGATTCATCCGGATTCGTCCAAGAAATAAGTGAACCAATGACCGGATTCAAAGTTGAAAGAGTTTCTAGGTGCCCTTAACACCCAAACGGATTCGTTGAAAAAATAAGGTAACCTCTGACCGGTTTCAAAAGCTGACGAACTCCCAAGCAGTAACTACTAATGTGGTAAGATTGTCCCAAACACATACACATACAAATACAAATAGATACAATACAAATAGACAGATCTTCACTTTAGGGAAATATTAGTAGAATATACAATAAAAACACATCATGAAATCCTGTGTAGTCTGCAACCAAACTAACAAACGGGCTACTGCATGAATTATTTGCAACTTCTGTGGGAAATGGGCCCACGCACCTTGTGCAGGTATTCAGGAATCATCTACAAGATATATTAAACCAGGGAAGTGTTTTTGGGTATGCCCAAATGAGACCGAACTGTGAAATAAAATCACATTGGTATTAAAAGATGATAACATCAAAACGGCCTTCATAAAAGACATGACAGCATTCTATAACAGATGGAAAAATAAAAAGTCTGAGCCAGATAGTGCTATCGCCCCTGGAACAAATGCTGTCTTGGTAGACAGTAACTGTAAGAATTGATAAATAAATGATGGTGCTCTAAAGGGGGACATGAGCACTAGTGGGGAAAAAGGTGTAGACAAGGACATGCAAAAACAATGTTACAAACTAGCAATACCACGGGAGATAGTAAACAAGGGGATGCCCCGAGAAGTAGTGAAGATAAATTAAATTACCAGAAATAACTGATGAAGGCTCCATTGTTAGCACTAGTGCTGAAGATAGAAATGAGACAGGAAAACACGCACCAGTAGAGAATACAGTAGGAAACAGTCACAAAAAGCAAGGCAAACAGAAACCAGGCCTATGCAAATTCTATGCACTTGGTATCTGCAGGCATGGAATATCTGGAAAAACAGATGAGACTTGCATCTTTGACCACCTCAGAAAATGCCGAGCCCATATGACAACAGGAAAATGCAACCTCCTTTCCTATAAGCTTTTCCACCCTGAAATGTGTCACTCTTCAGTTCAGGAAAGACAGTGCAATAACTTATATTGCCAGACACACCACCTAAAGGGGACAAGAAGACACAGAACATCCAGACCATGGGAAAACATGGGTAGCCACAGCCACTCCAGATAGTTGTTTTTAGTGCCAGGAAGGAAAAAAAGCTGGCAGGAAATGACAGAAATCGTACACCAACTCCGATCATTTATGGAGTGGAATCACAATCGAAAGCCTTCACTCCAAGGAAAATAAAAATCCCCCCATTCCCCTCCATACCACCAATCCGACGACATTCATTTTTGCAATTATACAGGTCCTAAAGCCAGCAATGAACAACAAAATACCTTACAGAGTCAAATGAAATGTTTGCGGTTTTCACAGAGATCCACATAAAGGATCACTTGGACACTGAAATATGGATCCCGGGCTACAACCTACACAGATGTGACAGAGTGAACAGAGTTGAAGTTTTAGCAGTAAAGATCAAGAACCAAAACCTGGTCATTGTGGTTTTATAAAAGCCTCCGGATGCAGCGTCCCAACAATTCCAGGAACAGCTTTTGAAAATTGACAACTGTCTGGGAAACCTTCCAGCTTCTGCCCCCAACATCTTGCTCCTGGGGGATTTCAACCTAAGGCACCTAAAATGGAAGAATATAGCAAATAATGTTGTAGCAGAGATAACACCAAGAGGCAGCGCAGATGGAAACTCGCACACACATGAGCTTTTAAATCTCTGCACCAATTTCACCTTAAACCAGGAAATAATAGAGCCTACAAGATTGGAGAATACACTGGACCTCATCTTCACTAACAATGATGATCTGATACGAAATGTCACCATATCAAAAACAATATACTCAGATCATGTATGCATGGGGCCCCAGACCGACAAAATGTGATCAGTCACGAGGAAGCCTTCACCAAATTCAACTTCAATAACAAAACATAAGGTGGGACCAAGTAAACCAAGTCCTAAATGATATAAACTGGGAAGATAGCCTAAGCAACATGGATCGCAACCAATGTCTAGAACAAATTAACACTAAGGCAAATTCCTTTAAGGAAAAAGAGAAGATGTAAACTATAAAGAGAAAGGCGCTCCCTTTTCAGGCGAAAGCAAATAAATAACAGAGCGGTTACAAGATGCCAATATATCTGCAATACGTAGGGAGACATTGGTCAGAGAATTAGCAAACATCGAACAAAAGCTAAAGGAATCTACAGGAGTCAAGAAACGCGGGAAGAACTGAAAGCCATAAATGACATTGAAAGAAACCCAAAATATTTCATTTTTTATGCCAAATCAAAGTCGAGAACAACATCCATTATTGAGCCCCTACTTAAACGAGATGGGTCCTACTTAAACGAGATGGGTCCTACTTAAACGAGATGGGTCCTACACAGATGACAGCAAGGAAATGAGTGAGCTACTCAAGTCTCAATATGACTAAACACAATTGTATTTATACGTCTATTTTCATTTAAACCACACCCTCTTAGGTGAAGTGAAACACCCACACTTCACCCACTGTACCTCAACATAACACACTAATACCTCAGCATAACACACTAATACCTCAGCATAACACACTAATACCTCAGCATAACACACTAATACCTCAGCATAACACACTAATACCTCAGCATAACACACACTAATACCTCAACATAACACACACTAATACCTCAGCATAACACACACTAATACCTCAACATAACACACACTAATACCTCAGCATAACACACCCTAATACCTCAACATAACACACTAATACCTCAACATAACACACACTAATACCTCAACATAACACACACTAATACCTCAGCATAACACACACTAATACCTCAGCATAACACATACTAATACCTCAGCATAACACACACTAATACCTCAACATAACACACTAATACCTGAGCATAACACACACTAATACCTCAACATAACACACACTAATACCTCAGCATAACACATACTAATACCTCAACATAACACACTAATACCTCAACATAACACACACTAATACCTCAACATAACACACATTAATACCTCAGCATAACACACACTAATACCTCAGCATAACACACACTAATACCTCAGCATAACACACACTAATACCTCAACATAACATACACTAATACCTCAACATAACACACTAATACCTGAGCATAACACACACTAATACCTCAGCATAACACACAATAATACCTCAACATAACACACACTAATACCTCAGCATAACATACACTAATACCTCAGCATAACACACACTAATACCTCAGCATAACACACTAATACCTCAGCATAACACACACTAATACCTCAGCATAACACACACTAATACCTCAGCATAACACACACTAATACCTCAGCATAACACACACTAATACCTCAGCATAACACACACTAATACCTCAGCATAACACACAATAATACCTCAGCATAACACACACTAATACCTCAGCATAACACACACTAATACCTCAGCATAACACACACTAATACCTCAGCATAACACACACTAATACCTCAGCATAACACACACTAATACCTCAGCATAACACACTAATACCTCAGCATAACACACACTAATACCTCAGCATAACACACTAATACCTCAGCATAACACACACTAATACCTCAACATAACACACACTAATACCTCAGCATAACACACTAATACCTCAGCATAACACACACTAATACCTCAGCATAACACACTAATACCTCAACATAACACACTAATACCTCAGCATAACACACATTAATACCTCAACATGGGAAAGAACGATCATTCACACTCATCTCATATGCCCTTTTTATAAGCGGGGAATCTTGATAATCCTAACCCACCCTCTTGCGCGGTACTTTCACTTCAAGCCACCCAACACCGTTATGCTCTTATAACAATCCCACCAATTACCCTCAGAGCGTTACGTCTACGTGATGGTCATTAATTTCCGGGGAGGCCTGACTCAAATTCGGGAATTACCTCACACTTTTTTCAGATCAATAGACCCACCGCCGTCAATAATCAGAAAGACGGAGATACAAACCACTGTTATAACCCTACGTGTTGAGTTATATCTTCATTCACGTTCAATAACATTACCCTGGCTTGGTTCCCTCTCGCCTTACATGAGTTAAATTTCCTCACACGCTTTCAGATCAAAGATTCGCCGACCCATTACTTAAAAGCATTTCAGTCAATTTATATGTCTGTTTATGACATTACCTGTTATGCGAATATCACCAGAGGGCATAAGTTAATTACAGTTAACTGCCCGAACACTTCTCCCTCACAAGAACAAATGCACGTGTTAAGACAGATTACCACACATGACCCCCCAAACACTCTCTCTCACACACACACACACACACACATCTAAGGAGAAATAACGCCAAGCACGTCTCCGGAAACACACATCAACCAGATAACTGCAGCAGCATATGGGCGACTGGCAAACCTAAGATTAGCGTTCCGTTACCTTAACAAGAAATCATTCAAGACACTGTATACCGTGTACGTCAGGCCCATACCAGAGTATGCAGCACCAGTCTGGAACCCACACCTGGTCAAACAAGTCAAGAAATTAGAGAAAGTGCAAAGGTTTGCGACAAGGCTAGTTCCAAAACTCAGGGGTCTGTCCTATGAAGAAAGGTTGAGGGAAATAGGACTAACAACACTGGAGGACAGAAGGGTTAGAGGAGACATGATAACGACATACAAAATACTGCGGGGAATCGACAAGGTAGATAGTGACAGGATGTTCCAGAGAGGGAACACAGAAACAAGGGGACACAACTGGAAGCTGAAGACTCAGATGAGTCAAAGGGATGTTAGGAAGCATTTCTTCAGCCACAGAGTAGTCAGGAAGTTAAATAGTCTAGCGAACGATATAGTGGAGGCAGGAACCATACATAGTTTTAAGACAAAGTATGATAAAGCTCATGGAGCAGGGAGAGCAGAGACCCAGTAGCGGACACCGAAGAGGCGGGGCCAGGAGCTGAGTCTCGACCCCTGCAACCACAATTAGGTGAGTACACACATAATCAAACTCAAACTAACACTCATACAAATTCAGGTCAATAGTCCCGACAATAACCATAAAGAGTGAGACACAGAGCTCTGTGATAACCATACCTGGTGGGTTCTGTCTTTGAGTTCACTAACATCACCGTAGCTGGGGTCCCTCGTCTTACCTGAGTTAAACTAACGTTCACACTTTCACATTAAAGATTCGCCGATACATTACATAAAACCATTAAGAGATACACATCGAAGGCGCATGCCGTTAACAGAACCTAGGTCACCTCTGTTTATGACCTTACCTGGCCTGCAATATCACCTGAGGCATAAATAAAATTATTGATGCCTGCCAAATTACTACACCTGAGCCACACACACACACACACACACACGTTAACAAATACACTCAAGCATTCTCGCACGCACTCACACACACATACACACGTGTTTTTGTGTGTAAATGTTTAAGTGTAAATGCTTATGAGTATGTAAATGTGTTAGTGTGTGTAAATTTGTATTGAATATATGAGTGTGTGAAAATGTGTGTGAACGTATGTAAATGAGTGTGTGAGGGTGCGTTTGTTCTTGTAAGGAGAAGTGTTCTGGAAGGTAATAGTAATTAGTTTATGCCCTCGGGTGATATTCGCAGGTCAGGTAAGGTCATAAACAGATGTATAAATTGGATGATATGGTTAAGTAATGGGTCGGTGAATCTTTGATCCGATAAGTAGTGAGAAAATTTAATTCAGGTAAGGCGAGGGAACCCAGCCAAGGTAATGTTATTGAACTGGAATAAAGATATAACTCAACACGTAGGGTTATAACAGTGGTTTGTATCTCCGTCTCTATTATTGTCGGCGGCTATTGATCTAAAAAGGTGTGAGGTAATTAGCGAAACTGAGGTAAGCTTCCCGAAAATTAATGATCACCACGTAGACCTAACGAACTGAGGGTAATTGGTGGGATTGTTATAAGAGCATGACGGTGGGCGGTGGCTTCAAGTGAAAGTATCGCCCAAGAGGGTGGGTCAGGCTACAGGTTCCCTGCATATAAGAGGAGAGGGTGAGTGATTGTTGTTGCCCATGCTGGGGAACTGGTGAGTGGGCGTTACGCTGATATATACTTGGTGAGGTGTGTGTTATGTTAATGTACAGTGAATGAAGAGTGTTGTGCTTAAGTACAGTGGTTGAAGTGTACTTACCAAGTTGTACTAACTTAGTTGTGGTTGCACTGGTCGACTCATAGCTCCTTCACCCGCCTCTTTGCTGGTTGCTACTAGGTCTACTTTCTTCCTTCTACATGAGCTTTATCGAAACTCTTCTTCAACCTTTGTATGGATCCTGCCTCAACTAAATCACTCTCCAGACTGTTCCACTTCCTGACAACTCTATGACTGAAGAAATACTTCCTACCATCTCTCTCACTTACCTGAGTTTTCAACTTCCAGCTGTGATCCCTTGTTGCCATGTGCCATCTCTGATACATTCTATACTATACATTTGTCAATTCCTCTCAGTATTTTATAAGCGATAATCATGTCCCCCTTATCCCTACTGTCCTGTAGTGTCATCATGTCGATTTCTCGTAACCTCTCCTCTAGGGTATACCCCAGGTAATCAGGCTGAGGAAGGAAGGAGTAGAGATCACAAGAAACGACCGCGAAGTATGTGAGGAACTCAACATGAGATTCAAGGAAGTATTCACAGAAGGGACTCCAGAAACACGGAGACGTGGGGTACACCATCAAGTGTTGGACACAATGCATACAACCGAGGAAGAAGTGAAGAAGCTGCTAAGTGAGCTAGATAACGCAAAGGCGATGGGTCCGGATAGCATCTCTCCATAGTCCTGAGAGAGGGAGCAGAGGCGCTATGAGTAACAACAATATTCAACTTCATGAGGTATGGAAGACAGCAAATGTAGTCCCAGTTTTTAAAAAAGGAGACAGACATGAAACAATAAAAAACAGACCAGTGTCAATGCCATGTATAGTATGCAAAGTCATGGAGAAGATTATCAGGAGAATAGTGGTGGAGCACCTAGAAAGGAATGAGTTTATCAGCGACATCCAACACGGTTTCATGTGACGGGAAATCCTGTGTCACAAACTTACTGGAGTCCTGTGACAGCAGTAAAACGAGAGAGAGAGGGGGAGGGGTAGACTGCGTTTTCCTGGACTGTAAGAAGCTGTTTTTCACAGTTCCCCACAAAAGATTAGTACAAAAGCTGGCGGACAAAGCAGGGATGACAGATAAGGATTTGCAATGGATCAGGGAATACCTGTCAGGAAGACAACAGCAAGTCATGGTTCGTGGCGAGATGTCAAAGTGGGCGCCTGTGATGGGGTTCCACAGGGGTAAGTCCTAGGACCGGTGTTCTTTCTGGTATTTGTGAATGACATGGCAGAAGGAATAGACTCAAAAGAGTCCCTGTTTGCAGATAATGTGAAGTTGATGAGAAGAATTCAATCGGTCGAGGACCAGGTAAAGCTACAATGGGATCTGGACACTCTCCAGGCCTATTCCAGCAACTGGCTCCTTGAGTTCAACCCTACCAAGTGCAAAGTCACGAAGATTGGGGAACGCAAAAAGACCGCAGACGGAGTACAGTCTAGGGGGCCAGAGACTACAAACCTCACTCATGGAAAAGGATCTTGGGGTGAGTATAACACCGATCACATCTTCTGAGGCGCACATCAACCAAATAACTGCTGCAGCATACGGGCGGCTAGCAAACATAAGAACAACATTCAGACATGTAAATAAGGAATTGTTCAAGACCCTGTACAACGTGTACGTTAGGCCTATATTGGAGTATACAGCACCAGTTTGGAACCCACACCTAGCCAAGGACGTAAGGAAACTAGTGAAAGTGCAAAGGTTTGCAACAAGACTAGTCCCGGACCTAAGGGGCATGTCCTAGGAAGAGAGGGTAAGGAAATCGACCTGACGATACTGAAAGACAGGATAGATAGGAGATGATATGATAACACATATAAAATACTGAGAGGAGTCGAAAAAGTGGACAGAGACAGGATGTTCCAAGATGGGACACAGCAACAAGGGAACACAGTGGAAGTTGAAGACTCACATGAATCACAGGGATGTTAAGAAGTATTCTTTAGTCACAGAGTTCTCAGGAAGTGGAATAGTCTAGCAAGTGATGTAGTGGAGGCAGGATCCATGCATAGCTTTAAGAAGAGGTATGATAAAGCTCATGGAGCAGGAAGAGTGACCGAGTAGCAGCCAGTGAAAAGGCTGGGCCTGGAGCTGTGAATCGACCCTGCAACAACAACTAGGTGAGTACATACAAACACTCAGCCACAGGGAGACCAACAAAACAGCTTCCTACAGAAAGACCCACATCATCCCCTTTACCTCTACTAACCCACACCAACCTCAATAACCAGAAACAAACCACACTCCACAACCACAGTCCCTACATAATACCACCACAATACGAGCCTAGCAAAATATCCAGCTCTGTCTACCACACCCTCAGTCTGTCTCAACCTCTACAACCCCCTGAATACAGTACTGGATAGGTAGCCGAAGGTATGGATTAATAATATTAATAAAATAATATTTTTATTCCTACAAGTACATGTACAAGGTATACAGGCCTAACTGACACCGCTTCTTTTGCGGATCAATTGGGGCAAATTAGGTCAATTTTGTTCCAGGATGCGACCCACACCAGTCGACTAACACCAAAGGTGCCATTTTTACTGATGGGTGAACATGGACAACCGGTGTAAGGAAATACTTCCAATGTTTCCACCTTTGCCGGGAATCGGACCCTCAGCGTGTGAAGCGAGAGCTTTTCCTCCAGGCCCGGGCCACCGTGGCATGAAAGAATCACTGAAGCATCCCAGGACATCGTAACACTCAGAGACAAAGTTCACTGAGATGAAAACAGATGCAATCTTCCCTTCTGTATATCGGATCCTGAGGAAAGACAGGGAAAGAAAAGAGGAGGAAGAGTAGGAGTTGCACTGTTCATCAAAAATCAATGGAGTTTTGAGAAGATGGGAGGATTAGTGAGAGGTGAAGAAGACGACTACATAGTAGGGACACTTCTAACCGGAGGTCCAAAAGTGATGATAGTGATGTACAACGAGCCACCAAACAGCAGGAGACCAAGTCATACATACGATCAGAGTAACAGAACGATTGTGGCTACAATAGCCGAGATGGCCAGGAGGTCCCACTTAAGCAAGACAGAATTACACACCATAGGGAATTTCAACCATATGGAGAAGACTGGGAAAATCTGGAGCCAACAAGGGATCGGAGAAGATGAAACCCAAGATACTGGAGGCGGTGCTGGAAAGTTTCATGTACCAACATGTTAAGGGACAAAACCAGAGAAAGAGATGACGATGAACCAGCAAGGCTGGACCTTGTATTCGCCTTCAGCAGCTCAGACATATGGAAAATCACACACAAAATGTGTATCGATGCTAGCAGTCATATGGTCCTGAGTTATGAATACATAATAGAGTTAACAATAAAGAGTAAGGCAGCACGAGAAGGATCAGAGAAACCAAAATTCAGAAAAGGGAAATACACACATATGAGGAAATTCTTGTATGAGGTGCAGTAAGAGAGTTATAGGGAAAGACAGTAAACGAAATAATGGAAACGTGAACGAAAAGTGCAAGGAGGCAGAGAAGTTCGTGCCAAGAGGCAACACAAACATTGGGAAGATCAGAGTGAGCCAATGGTTTACAAAGAGGTGCGTAGAGGCCAAAGCCAAGTGTGGTAGAGCATGGAAAAAGTACAGAAGGCAACGGTCTTGGGAAAACAGTGATTTGAGCCAAAGATCCAGAAATGAATACGCATGGATATGGAGAGAGGCCAGCGACAATCGAGAATGACATAGCATCAAAAGTCCAATTTGACCCAAAGTTATTACACAGTCACCTTACTTGAAAACAACAGTCAAAGAGCAGGTGATCATTTTGAAAAAGGAAGGAAGACAGGAGGGGAACTCACAGGAAATGACCAGGAAGTATGTGAGGACTCACCTCAAGATTCAGGGAGATATTCACAATAGAGCCAGAAAGGCTTCAAGCAAACCGAGGAAGCAGTGTGCACCAGCAAGTGGTAGACAAACTGCACACAACCGAGGAGTAGGTGAAGAAACTGCTAGGTGAACTAGATACATCGAAGGCGGTGGGCCCAGATAACATCTCTCCCTGGGTCCTGAGAGAGGGAGTAGATGCACTCTGTGTGCTATTTACAATAATCTTCAGTTAATCTACTTAAACAGGGCAAATGCTTGAGGTGTGGAAGACAGCAAACTTGTCCCAATTTTTAAGAAAGGAGACAGACAGGCAGCACTAAACTAAAGTTATTTCTTCTCTGTTTCTCTCACAAGAAGACACTAACGATATCCCAGTAATTAGTATTTAGCGTGGACCTGAAGAAAATAAATTATATATCACAATCACTAGGAATATGGTAATCAAAGAGACTGACCGATTAATGCAAAATAAATCCCAGGGTCCTGATGAACCTTTTTCAATGGTTCTTAAACAGTGCAAAGTGGACCTTTGTGAAACACTGGCAAACGTTTTTAATATATATCTCTTCAAACAGGTGTAGTGACTTATATGAGGAAGATGACTAATGTAATTGCTACTTTTACAGCAGGGGATAAGTCACTACCAACAAATTATCGCCCAATAAGTCTAACCTCTGAAGTACGAAATTATTAGAGTCCGTTATAACTGATTTTATAAGAAGCCATCTTGATAAGCATAATTTGATAGAGACACTTCCTGTCTGATTAACTTACTGACTTCCTTCAGTAAAGCTTTTGAGGCAGTTGATGAAAAATATTACGATACTATGTATTTGGATTTTAGTAAAGCTTTTGATAGAGTATAATACAAAAAAACTTTTAAAGAAGGTGGCAGCTCATGGTATTGAGGGAAAAGTTCTGTCATGAGTGCAGGCGTGGGTAACCAACAGGAAGCAGTCTGCATAAATGAAATGAAATCTGATAGGGGATCAGTCATAAGTGGCATTCCACAAGGATCAGTTTTAGGCCCATTGTTGTTCATAACGTACATTAATGACTTTGACCAGGAAATAACAAGTGATATGAGCAGAGTCGCTGAAGGATTTATTGATTCAAATGAAGGTTCTGCCGTGCATCAAGAGGATTTAGACATGCTCATGTCATGGTCTCAAAAGTGGCAGATGCAGATCAATGTAGACAAATGCGAAGTACTGAAACTCGGCAATGTAAATAACCCTAGCACTTATAAACTAAATATTCAGCTTAGCCATACATATTGCGAAAATGAATTGGGGATTATGGTAAGCAGGAACCTGAAGCCAAGACAGCAGTGCCTAAGCGTACGTAATAAGGTTAACAGATAACTTTGTTTTATTTCAAGAAGTATGAGCAACAGAAGTACAGAGGTTATACTGCAACTCTACACATCATTAGTAAGGCCTCACTTAGATTGTGCAGCTCAATTCTGGTCTCCCTATTACAGAATGGATATAAATTCGTTAGAAAACATTCAGAGAAGAATGCCTAAATTAATTCATCTCATAAAAATGTTCCATTCATAGAAAGATTCAAATCCCATAAACTACATACTGTTGTAAGACTAAGAATGAGGGGAGACATGACTGAAGTGATGTAAACAAAGTCCTGCGGATATCCCTCCAAGAAAGAACACGAAATGGATTCAAATTGGATAAGTATAGAATTAGAAGAGATATAGGAAAGTATTGGGTTTGGAAATAGAGTAGTCGATGAGTATAACTCTCTTTCTAACGTTGGGTAGTTTCAAATTTAGGTTAGATAAATACTTGAATGAGAAGTATAAGCAACAGGAGACCAGAGGTTATACTACATCTCTACACATCATTAGTAAGCCGCAATTAGATTATGCAGCTCACTTCTGGATTCTGTATTACAGAATGGATATAAATTCCTTAGAAAACATTCAGAGAAGAATAACAAAATTAATACATAGCATAACAAATCTTCCATACAAAGATTGATATCCCTTATACTACATTGTCTTATGTTTCATATTTTTTCATTCACAGCTAACCAGAAAGTAATAAAGTTGTCCAGCTACCCTCCAGAAACCCCATCTCTTTCTCAGATTTCGATCAGAAATGTTCAATTCCATTCTGAAAAGGAAATGTTGTATATAATAATCAAATCTGTACTTACACGATGTCACCTGGAAACTCCAAAGAAAGAAAGTGACAAAAAATAAAAAGCTGACTACATAACATACGCCATGGATGTTAATACACATGTGCAACAGTTAGGATCTATATTCCGAAAACGTTTCGTCTACACAGTAGGCTTCTTCAGTTGAGTATAGAGGAGGCAGCAGAAGCAGTAGAGTTGTAAAGACGATGTAATCTGTTCATCACCTTTGAAGAATAGTTATGGTGGTCGGTCCCTCAGCCTGGAGAAGAGTTTTGCTCCATAGTCTGGAACAATGTGAAGCTGATGTAAAGGTATGAAGATTTATACAGTCAAAGGAGAGGCAGACAATGTTGATGACAGGAGAGGCACACATAATGTTGATGACAGGAGAGGCAGAGCCCACTAGTATAACGAGGGATAAAACATGTACAAGTTTATTACTACTAAACAGTCGTTGCAGTACAAGAGGACAACACGGCCGCATACCTCATGCAATGTCTTCCCGTCAGCCTAAGAGAACAACACTTTTTCTAATCTTTGAAGAAAATAATGTGGCCTCGACAACCTTCAAAATAAACAAAGCAAAGTGTTAAATATAAGGTCGCACAAATATAATTATCATCAGAGTTTCCCAGGTGGAACATAATGGCAAATTCCTAACTCACACTCAGAACCTAACTGATTAGTAATCCGAATATGTTTACCAGTAGTGACTTCACAAAAAAAAAATAACAAACATAAACAAATTTGGTTTTGTGCGTGTGAGATCCACTTACGACCATCTGATACTTCCATTAACAAAATGTTCTATAATGACCAGAAGGCCCACTTACCAAGGAAAACTGGTTCCGTGTTAGGAAAATTACTAAGATATAATAATAATAATATAAATAGTAAAATTAACAAAATGAGGCAAAGTAAATAAATTGTATTTAATACACAAATAAAATAAACTAAGCACAGGAACGAAGATGGTTTAGGGAGACTTACTAAAGAGGACACAGAAGTAGATGACGTTGGTCATTCCCAGAAGAAAGCATCGGCTCTGTGCTCTCCAGGGCGATGGTTAACAAATGGAAGCTCCTTGGTGGTAAAGACGTAGGACGGCTGGTTTCTAAAATGTATTATGTAGCAGTATATTCATTGTGAAGGTATGACGGCCCTTTCAGACCCTCAGACGGTATTTGAAAGGTCCCTTACTCTTCATGAAAATAAATATAGGGGAACAATATAGATATCGGGTAAGAATAATCATTTTTGGGGGGAAAATATGCAAAAAATAATTTATGTAAATATGAAACATTTAAACATGAAACTTTCCTAACTGAAGCAAAATATGAAAAACTAAAATACATAAAATAATCACTTGAAACTAAGATAATGTCTTATATACATAAATGTCCCGGACAGATGATATTCCAGTGTGGATAGAATGTGCACTTACATAGCCGGACTCAGTGATGACCAATAAAGCAAAGTACCCTTATGAAGAGCCCACAGAGTACAAACACCAAGGTGTAGGCAGTGTTTCACCACTAGTTGACAACAAGGTAAATCGAGTCTCTGAGTGGAGGTGATGAAGACAACCGATGGTGTTTTCCAGGTGTGCTACAACACTTATGTGGTATCCAGGAACGGTGATAATATATATAGACAAAGATCTGTTTCTTAGATCACCTACCCACCTTATTTCGCCTCCATGGAATCACCCAAGGAGTGACAAGGAGTCACTCACATGCCTTTAATAGTATTGTTGAGGACTAAGAATAATTACGTTAAGATACGTAAGTCAAGTCAGGTCCAGTGGAATTCCATACTTACATACTTAGTGGTAGCAGAAAGTCAAGTAATATCAATCTCGCTAGGAGAGTCCCTCATTAACTGCCACTGGGGGAGAGGAGGAAAGGGTAGAGAGTTAATGATGCACACCCCTTCCTTAACAAACATTCAATCATTTACACTACCTCGGCAATTCATTCATTCTTCTAATCTTATCTAACGAGCTTTTTTCCTCAGGCACATAAGCAATTTTGAGTTAACATGAAAGGATTAATGGATGTCTGCTGTCTTCCATCACTGCCGAGACTCTTGAGTCCTTAATAGTCGACCTGTCATTAATATGCTCATTAAAACAGCGTTATCTTCATATGACTTGACGGCAGTTATAACTTACAGAGAAATACAAAGGTTAACAAGTGGTGGAATAAAATTGTATAAGTCACTGAAGGCAAAACGAAAGAAAATGTGAATTACATTTTGCTTTAAGTTAAAACAGTCAATACTGGAATACTGGCAACCATAACTGGAAACAATAAACAGAGTGTAAGATAAAACAATCCAAGCGGTGCAGAACCCGACAATTATTGGATTACTCTTACTTGGTCTGGAGGACGTTGAGGATAAAGTGCCGTGCCTCACTCCAGCCAAAAACAAGTTAAATGTAATATTACCAGGAAACGACACCTGAACCCATGGCAAAAGGTACTAGAGACACCTACATCTATACATTTGCCCAACAGATGGAGCTACTAGTGCCTAGGAACATGTCATTAGGGATCACAGGTGCTGGGATCCTCATAAATTCTGAAAAAAAAACCTCAGTAAGGGTTTACTTGTTTTTACCCTACACATATTAGTTATTTGTGATTTGTACCAGCCACGGTATTGTCATATTTCAGTGTTCACTATGTTCTTTATCAGGAGGTTTATGCGCCTCACACTAAATAATATTTTTCACGTGCAGAACATAACATAAATTCTTAACATAGGTTAATGTTACTAGCAAGACAATATGTTCAACATTCAGAATAAGAAATGTTTGTTGCAAAATCAATCAAACAGAGTGTTGCACACGCAATATAATTTTCAACACTCAACAATGTGCTCTACACAAAAGTGTGTCATGTTCTACACAAAATAGTATATTATACACACATCAGTGTAATACACACAACAGTATGTTCTACACAAAACAGTATGCCTACACACAACAGTATATTCTACACAAAACAGTGTCACACACAACAGAAGGTTCTACAGAAAACAGTGTCACGCACAACAGTACACACAACAGTATGTTCTACGCACAACAGTATGTTCTACACACAACAGTATGTTCTACACACAACAGTATGTTATAAACACAACAGCATGTATACAAATGGTTCAGAGAACTGACAAATTGATAAATTAGACACATATGCAACACTTGGGTATCTTTATTGAGGAAACGTTTCGCCACACAGTGGCTTCATCAGTCCAATATAAAGGAGAATGGTGAAGAACAGAAGGAGTTTGAGGTAATCAGTCCCTCAACCTTGAGTCGATGTAATCAGTCCATCAATCTTGAAAAGAATACAGTATATGTGCGAAGAAGTGGCTTGTATACTGTAGACAGGAGAGGTGCAGCAGTCGTAGGTGGTGTCACACTTGACAAATACAAAAGTGGAAGTAGGTCATGACTAAAAGTTTGGCAAGTGAAGTATTCCCTGTATTAAGATCCAAGATGTTGCTGTGTCTGACAGGAATGTAGATAAATGGTTCAGCCACTGTGTGGCGAAACGTTTCCTCAATAATGGTACCCAAATGTTGCACATGTGTCTAATTTACACACAACAGTATGTAATACACACAACAGTGTTTTATACACACAACAGTGTGTTACACACAACAGTATGTCTTACACACAACAGTGTGTTCTGCACACAACAGTGTGTTCTACACACAATAGTGTGTTCAACACACAACAAGTGTATTCAACTCACAATAGTGTATTCTACTCACAACAGTGTGTTTTGCACACAAAAGTATGTTCTACACACAACAGTATATTCTACACTCAACAGTATTTTCTACACACAACTGTATGTTCTTCACACAACAGAATGTTCTGCACAAAACAGTGTGTTCAACATACATGAGTATATATTCTGGACACAACAGTGGGCGTCCACTTACAACAACATACTCTAAAACAGCAGACTGGCCCCACAGTCTAAAGTTTGCTCCAATAAGAGTATAATGGTCTTCACACAAAAGTATGGACCTATCAAATTACAATGGTCAATATACAAAAGCGTATTTCACACTCGAATGTTTCAGATATACCATAGTGATCAACACACAACAGTGTATTCAGCAGGCAAGAGAATGTTCATCACATACTGTATGACGGTGAACACAGTACGTCATTGACATAACGGAATGTCCCCGACACATGTGTTCAATGTACATTCAAAGTGATGCTCCACACATAAGAACATAAGAACATAAGAAAGAAGGAACACTGCAGCAGGCCTACTGGCCCATGCTAGGCAGGACCAAGTCTCCAACGGCTTAAGCCAATGCCCCGACCCAGCCAGGTCAGGTTACATTCACTTAAGGAAGGAGCACTGCATCTGACCTAGTAGCACAAGTTAGTCAGGACCAACTCACACCCAACCGCACCCACTCATATAATTATATAGCCGACCACCTGGTCAGCCGACCACCTAGTCTGGTCACTTCCACTTAAGGAATTAGTACGGCTACTGACCTGGTAGTACAAGCTAGTCAGGTCCAAACTCACACCCACCCATGTATTTATCTAACCTATCTTTAAAACTACACAACGTCTTACCATCTATGACGGTACTCGGGAGTTTGTTCCACTCATCCACAACTCTATTACCAAACCAGTGCTTTCCTATATCCTTCCTGAATCTGAACTTTTCCAACTTGAAACCATTGCTGCGAGTTCTGTCTTGGCTGGATATTTTCAGCACGCTATTTACATCCCCTTTATTTATTCCTGTTTTCCATTTGTATACCTCAACCATATCCCCCCTAATTCTACGCCTTTCTAGAGAGTGCAGATTCTGGGCCCTCAGTCTATCCTCATAGGGAAGATTTCTGATACAAGGGATCAACTTTGTCATCCTCCTCTGTACGTTTTCCAGTGCATTTATATCCATTCTGTAATACGGTGACCAGAACTGTGCAGCATAATCTAAATGAGGCCTAACCAAAGATATATAGAGTTGAAGAACAACCTGAGGACTTCTATTATTTATACTTCTTGATATGAAGCCAAGGATTCTGTTAGCTTTATTGCACTGTTGTCTTGGCTTCAGATTACTACTAACCAGAACAGTTGACAGTTTGAGTCATGCATTAAAGCGGAAAACAAACCTGCACAACATATTCCACACAATATATAACAATTGAAGGCCTACACACACAAAAAAAAAAAACACACACACACAACACACACACACACACACACACACACACCAATCCACACACAACCCTACCAAGTGCAAAGTCATGAAGATTGGGGAAGGGCAAAGAAGACCGCAGACGGAGTACAGCCTAGGGGGCCAGAGACTGCAAACCTCAATCAAGGAAAAAGACCTTGGGGTGAGTATAACACCAGGTACATCTCCTGATGTGCACATCAACCAAATAACTGCTGCAGCATATGGGCGCCTAGCAAACCTAAGAACAGCATTCCGACATCTTGATAAAGAATCGTTCAGGACCCTGTACACTGTGTCCGTAAGGCCCATACTGGAGTATGCAGCACCAGTTTGGAACCCACACCTAAATAAGCACAAAGAAACTAGAGAAAGTGCAAAGGTTTGCAACAAGACTAGTCCCGGAGCTAAGGGGTATGTCCTACGAGGAGAGGTTAAGGGAAATCGACCTGATGACACTGGAAGACAGGAGAGATAGGGAGGACATGATAACAACATATAAAATACTGAGAGGAATTGACAAGGTGGACAGAGACAAAATGTTCCAGAGATGGGACACAGCAACAAGGGGTCACAGTTGGAAGTTGAAGACTCAGATGAATCACAGGGATGTTAGGAAGTATTTCTTCAGTCACAGAGTGGTCAGGAAGTGGAATAGTTTGGGAAGTGATGTCGTGGAGGCAGGATCCATTCATAGCTTCAAGAAGAGGTATGAAAGGCTCAAGGGAGAGTGACCCAGTAGCGGCCAGTGAAGAGGTGGGGCCAGGAGCTGTGACTTGACCTTTGCAACCACAACTAGGTGAGTACAACTAGGTGAGTACACATACACACACACACACACACGGCCAGTAAAGAGGCGGGCCCAGTAGCTATGAATCGACCCCTGCAACCACAACTAGGTGAGCACAACTAGGTGAGTATACACACACACAGTTCTATGACAGGGTGACAGTAGTAAAACAAGAGAGAGAGAGAAGTAGGTAGATTGCGTTTTCTTGGACTGTAAGAAGGCTTTTCACACAGTCTCACACAAGAGATTAGTGCATAAGCTGGAGTACCAGGGAGGGATAAGAGGGAAGGCACTGCAATGGATCAGGGAATACCTGTCGGGAAGACATCAGCGAGTCATGGTACGTGACGAGGTGTTAGGGTGGCGCCTGTGACAAGCGGGGTTCCACATGGGTCAGTCCGAGGATCGGTGCTGTTTCTGGTATATGTGAATGACATGACGAAAGGAATAGACTCAGAAATGTCCCTGTTTTCAGATGTGAAGTTGATGAGAAAAATTTAAATGGATCTGGACAGGCTGCAGACCTGGTCCAGAAACTAACTCCTTGAATTCAACCCCATCAAACGCAAATTCATGATGATTGGGGAAGGGCAAAGAAGACCGCAGACGGAGTACAATCTAGGGGCCAGAGACTAAAAAACTCACTCAAGGAAAAGGATCTTGGGGTGAGTATAACACTGGGTACATCTCCTGAGGCACACATCAATCAGATAACTGCTGCATCATATGGACGCCTGACAAACCTAAGAATAGCGTTCCCATACCTCAGTAAGGAATCGTACAAGACTCTGTACACCATGTACGTTAGGCTCATACTTGAGTATGGAACATCAGTAGGGAGCTCACACCTGGTCAAGCACGTCAAAAAATTAGAGAAAGTGCAAAGGTTTGCAACAAGACTAGTCCCAGAGCTAAGGGGAATGTCCTACGAAGAAAGGTTAAGGGAAATCGGCCTGACGACACTGGAGGACAGGAGGGTTAGGGGAGACATGATAACGACATATAAAATACTGCATGGCATTGACAAGGTGAACAGATACATGATGTTCCAGAGATGGGACACATAAACAAGGGGTCACAATTGGAAGCTGAAGTCTCAGATGAATCAGAGGGATGTTAGGAAGTATTTCTTCAGTCATAGAGTTGTCAGGAAGTGGAATAGTTCGGAAAGTGACGTAGTGGAGACAGGAACCATACATAGTCTTAAGACGAGGTTTGATAAAGCACACGGATCAGGGAAAGAGAGGACCTAGTAGCGATCAGTGAAGTGGCGGGTCCAGGAGCTATGATTCGACCCCTGCAAACACAAATATGTGACTACAAATAGGTGAGTCCACATCAACTTGGGGCGAGGAGCTGTGATTCGACCCTTGGAGCCACAGAAAGGTGAGTATACACACATACACTCACCAATTTTAATAAGGAAAGGAGACAAATACACAGCACTAAACTACAGACCAGCGTCACTATGTATAGTATGCAAAGTCAAGGGAAGGTTATCAGAAGAGCGGTGGAGCACCTAGACATGAATGTGCTTTTTCACGACAACCAGCACAGTTTCAGGGAAGGGAAATCCTCTGTCACAAACCTACTGGAGTTCTACATGGTGACCTTGGTAATGCAAGAGAGAGGGGTGGGTAGACTGCGGTTTCTTGGCCTGTAAGAAGGCTTTTGACACAGTTTCACACAAGAGGTTAGTGCAAAAGTTGAAGGACCTGGCAGATAAAACAGGGTAGACGCTGCAGAGGATCAAACAATACCTGACAGGAAGGCAACAGTGAGGTTTCAGACTGAGTGCATGTGACGAGTGGGGTTCTACTTGGGTCGGTCCAAGGACCGGTGCTGTTTCTGGTATATGTGAATGACATGACGGAAGGAATAGGCTCAGAAGTATCCCTTTTTGCAGACGAAGTGAAGTTAATAAGAATTCAATCAGAGGAGCAGGCAGGACTACAAAGGGATCTAGACAGGCTGCAGGCCTAGTCCTGAATCTGGCTTCTGGAATTCAACCCCACCAAGGGCAAAGTCATGAAGATTGGGGAAGGGCAAAGAAGACCGCAGCCACAGTACAAACCTCACTCAAGGAAAAAGATCTGCTATCATGATCATGGTGGATGGGGTGGTGGTGCTACAATAATCATGATGGAGTTTTGAGGATTATGAAGGAATGGACAAAAGGGAAGCAAAGAACTAAATAACAGGAACACTTCAGACTGGAGGTCCCAAGTTGGTGATTGAAGTGACATACACGAGGCAAAGAAAATAGTAAGATGAGAGCAACAGAGTAATGGTGGACACACTAGTTGAGGTGGGCAGAAGATCCCATGTGGGTAGGGAATTTAATAGTTGTGGGTGATATCAATCACAATTAGATTGACTGGGAAAACCAGGAGCAATATGGGTGACAAAAAACGTGGAGGGGTAAGATGGTGGAAGTGATACTGGAAAACCACATGCATCAACATGTTAAGGACACTACCGAGAGAGAGAGAAGATAGGATGAACCAAAAAGGCTGGACCTTATATTCACCTTGAGTATAGATCAAACATTGAGGACATCACAAATAAAAGCCCCTCAAAATTCAAGAGGGAAGTAGGAGGAGTAGGACAGGAGAAGCCTAATTACAAAAGAGGGGACTACACAATCATGAGGAATATCCTGCATGAGGTACGGTGGGAAAGAGAACTGGTGGGAAACATAATAAATGAAATGATGGAATATGAGAACACAACATGCAAGTAGGCAAGGCCAAGGGCAACAGAAAATAATGGAAAACCAGAGTGAGCTCTTGGTTCAACCAAAGAGGTAGAGAGGCCGAAACTAAGTATGCTAGAGAATGAAAAATGTAAAGAAGAGAAAAGACCCAGGAAAATAAGGATATTAACCGAAGAGACAGAAACGAATATGCATTGATAAGGAGGGAGGCCCAGCGGCAATACGAGAATGATTCAGCATCCAAAAGGAAATCAGTCCAAAAGCTGTTGCACGGCCTCATATGGAGGTAAACATCTGTCAAGGACCACGTAATCAGGCCGAGGTAGGAAAGAGGGGCGATCTCAAGAAATGGCCAAGAAGTATGTGAAGAGCTCACATTGAGATTTAAGGAAGTATTTCCAGAGGATGGTAGTGTGTCCAGCACATGTTGGTGCTGGACACACTACACACAACCGAGGAGGTAGTAAAGAGGCTGCTAAGTGAGCTAGATACCTCCAAGGCAGTGGGACAGGACATATCTGTGTGACTCCTGGGAGAGAGAGCAGAGGCACAGTGTGTGCAACTAACAACAATCATCAATACATCTATCGAAACAGGGCAACTACCTGAAGTGTGGAAGACAGCAAATGTAGTCCCAATCTTTAAGAAAGGAAAGAGACAGGTAGCATTAAACTACAGACCAGTATTAGTGTCATGTATAGTATGCAAAGTCATGGAGAAGCTTATCAGGAGAAGAGCTGTGGAGCAAATAGAAAGGAATGAATGAATAAGGAAAGTTAAGAATTCTTGTGGTAAGTGACTCACAGGTAAGATATATGGACCGTGCTTTCTGTAATAGGAATAAGAAGGTTAGAGAGAGGGTGTGCTTACCTGGAGCTGGTGTTGGAGACATAGTCAATAGGTTAGATAATACCATGTCAGGTAATGGGAACAAGCCCATTATCTGTCTCAGTACTGGTGGAAATGGTATTGGGAAGGGTAGGAGAGAAGAGCTGCTAGATAAGTACAGGTCAGCTATAGAGCTAATTAAGTCTAAGGGAGGGGTCCCAATTATATGTAGCATCTTGCCTAGAAGGGGAGTGGGAAATGAATGATTGTCTAGGGCAATTGGTGTAAATTGCTGGCTAGACAGATACTGCAAGGAACTTGCAATCCCATTCATTGACAACTGGGACAACGTTTATGGCAAACATGATATGTATGCAAGGGTGGGGTACATCTCTCTTGGACAGGGGTGGAAGCAACTCGATCGAGAGGGCCATTGCTGACATGCCTAGGATTTTAAACTGATAGAAGATAGAGGTATGGGTGTGTGTAGGGAACAGTCAGTTTGCAACACTAGGGCTGAAAACAGTAAGTGTATAAAAGACATTCATCATAAAGTTACAAATAAAGACAATGGATCAGGTCAGCAAACAAAGGAAGACAGCAGAGGGATACAAGAGACTAGTTCACTTAAGGTTTACTATACTAATAGCAGGAGTGTAAGAAAAAAGATAGATGAGCTAAGATTAATTGCAAGTGCAGGAAACATAGATATTATTGCTATAACAGAGACCTGGCTCAATCTGAAAGATAGACAGTTGCCTTCTGAATGTCACATACAAGGCTATAAATTATTCCACACTGATAGGGTCAACAGGAAGGGTGGTGGAGTAGCGATGTATGTCAGAGACAATTTAAATTGTTGTGTTAAACAGGATTTAAAATTAGAAGCGTCAGCCACTGAATCTGTTTGGCTACAGCTTCTTGAGGGCCATGTAAAACTTATCTTGGGTGTGATTTACAGGCCCCAAAATCTTCATTGGGAGTGCAGTAAACTTCTATGGGATGAAATTCGTAAGGCATCTACATATGAAAATGTTGTGTTAATGGGAGATTTCAACTTTAGACAAATTGACTGGAGCAATTTGACAAGAAATTTAGAGTCAAGTGACTATCTTGATACGATTCAGGATTGTTTTTTGAAACAGTTGGTGACAGAACCAACTAGAGGAAATAACCTGCTAGACTTGGTTCTTGCTAGCAGGGAATCGCTAATTAATAATCTTGAGATTAATGATGAGCTTGGGGAAAGTGATCACAAATCACTCAGTTTTAATATATCATGGAATTACCCTAATAATGGCAATCAAGTCTCTGTCCCTTACTTCCGCCTAGCTGATTTCATAGGAATGAAAAATTACCTGGGTAGGCTGAACTGGAATGACCTGACAGTGGGTCAGGTAGGTGGTGATTGCCAATATGACGTTTTCCAAAGAATAGTTCTAGCTGTTCAGACAAATTATGTTCCTAATAGGGAAATCAGATCAAACAAAAATGATCCTAAATGGATGAACAATAGATTAAAACATCTCATTGGTCAAAAGAGAGACATATATAGGCGAATCAAAAGAGGAGAGGGGCAATTAAGTAATCAATATATTCAGTTAAAGAGAGAAATAAAAAAGGGAATAAGAAAATCAAAATGAGACTATGAGATTAAAGTTGCAAGAGAATCAAAGACTAACCCAAAAGGATTTTATCAGGTATACAGAAGTAAGATTAAGGACAAGATAGGCCCACTCAAAAGTTACTTAGGTCAGCTCACCGTCAGTGATAAGGAAATGTGTAGAATTTTTAACACTTACTTCCTCTCAGTTTTTACACAGGAAGATACTAGCGATATTCCAGAAATAATAAATTATGTAGAACAGGACGATAGTAAACTATGCATGATTAGGGTCACAAGTGACATGGTTCTTAGTCAAATAGATAAATTAAAACCTAACAAATCCCCAGGCTCTGATGAACTGTATGCAAGGGTTCTAAAGGAATGTAAAGAGGAGCTTAGCAAACCTATGGCTAATCTTTTCAACATATCACTGCAAACTGCCATGGTGCCAGATAACTGGAAAATGGCAAATGTAATACCTATTTTCAAAGCAGGTGACAGGTCCTTCCTTAGCTTCGAACTATAGACCACAAAGCCTAACCTCCATAGTGGGAAAATTTATGGAATCAATAATTGCCGAGGCAATTCGCAGCCATCTTGAAAAGCATAAATTAATCAACGAATCTCAGCACGGTTTTACAAAAGGGCTTTCCTGCCTTACAAATTTAATAATTTTTTCACTAAGGTATTTGAGGATCATGGTAATGAATATGATATTGTGTATATGGACTTCAGTAAAGCTTTTGATAGAGTCCCACATCAGAGACTATTGAGCAAAATTAAGGCACACGGAATAGGAGGAGTATTTTTTTCCTGGATAGAGGCATGGTTGACAAATAGGCAGCAGAGAGTTTGTATAAATGGGGAGAAATCAGAGTGGGGAAGCGTCACAAGGTGTTCCACAGGGGTCAGTACTGGGCCCCTTGTTGTTCACAATCTACATAAACGACATAGATGAGGGAATAAATAGCGACATAAGCAAATTTGCCGATGACACCAAAATATGCCGTCCAATTCATTCAAATGAGGACATTAGAGCACTCCAGGAAGATTTGAATAGACTGATGCAGTGGTCGGAGAAGTGGCAGATGCAGTTTAATATAGATAAATGCAAAGTTCTAAATATTAGACAGGACAATAACCATGCCATATATAAACTAAATAATATAGATCTTAATGCTACTGATTGCGAAAAGGATTTAGGAGTTCTGGTTAGCAGTAATCTAAAACCAAGACAGCAGTGCATAAGTGTTCGCAATAAAGCGAACATAATTCTTGGCTTCATATCAAGAAGCATAAATAATAGGAGTCATCAGGTTGTTCTTCAACTCTATATATCCTTGGTTAGGCCTCATCTAGATTATGCTACACAGTTTTGGTCACCGTATTACAGAATGGATATAAATGCTCTGGAAAACGTACAAAAGAGGATGACTAAGTTGATCCCATGTATCAGAAATCTTCCCTATGAGGATAGACTGAATCTGCACTCTCTAGAAAGGCATAGAATTAGGGAAGATATGATTGAGGTGTATAAATGGAAAACAGGAATAAATAAAGGGGATGTAAATAGCGTGCTCAGATTCAGGAAGGATATAGGAAAGCATTGGTTTGGTAATAGAGTTGTCGATGAGTTGAACAAATTCCCGAGGACAGTTATAGAGGCCAAAACGTTGTGTAGTTTTAAAAATAGGCTAGATAAATATATGAGTGGGTGCGGGTGGGTGTGAGTTGGTCCTGACTAGCTTGTGCTACTAGGTCAGATGCAGTGCTCCTTCCTTAAGTGAATGTAACCTGACCTGGCTGGGTCGGGGCATTGGCTTAAGCCGGTGGGAGACTTGGACCTGCCTCGCATGGGCCAATAGGCCTGCTGCAGTGTTCCTTCTTTCTTATGTTCTTATGTTTAACTCCCACCAAGTGTAAAGTCATGAATATTGGTATGATCAAAGATGACCGCAGGCAGATTACAGGCGAGGGGTCTAAAGACTGCATACCTCACTCAGGGAAATGGATTTTGGGTGGAGTATTATACTCAACCCAAAATCTCCTGAGGCACACATCAAAAAAATAACTGCGGCAGCATGTAAGGCACCTGGCATCTCCTAAAAACAGCAATTCGACACCTGAGAAAGGATTCATTCAAGACTCTGTACTCCGTGTACGTCAGGCCCATAATGGAATATGCAGCACCAGTATGAAACCCACACCTGATGAAGCAAGCCAAAAAATAGAGAAAGGGCAAAGGTTTACAACAAGCTTAGTCTTGGAGCTAAGGGGCATGTCCTATGAGCAAAGGTTAAGGGAAATCGACCTGATGACACTGAAGGATAGTAGACAGAGGGGGGGAGGGAATGGACATGATAACTACATGCAAAATCCTGAGAGGAATTGACACGGTGGATAGGGACAGGCTGTTTCAGATATGGGACCCAACAACGTGGGGGTCACAACAGAAAGTTCAAAACTCAGATGAGTCACAAGGATGTTAGGAAGTATTTTTTTCAGTCACAGAGTTGTCAAGAAGTATAACATTCTGGAGAGTAATGTAATGGATGCAGGTTCTATACATGGATTTAAGACGAGATACGACAAAGTTCATTGAGTAGGGAGAGAGTTGACCTAGTAGCAACCAGCAAAGAGGCGAGGCCAACTGCTGTGAGTCGACCTCTTCAACCACAAATAAGTGAGTACACACACACATTCGCACACACACATTCGCACACACATACACACACACACACACACACACACACACACACACACACGCACTCGACCCTTGCAACTACATATATGAGAGTACAGAAAACACACACATACAAAACTAGAGTGAAAGACAGTAAATGCAATGATGGAGAACGTTACAACAAAGTGCAGGGAGGTCTAGGGAAAGTTCGTACCTAGGGGCAACAGAAACAACGGGATGGCCATAGTGAGCTCTTGATTCACCCAAAAGTGTGGAAAGGACAAAGCCAAGCGTGCTAGAGAATGGAAATGTATAGAAGGCAAACGGAGCAAGAAAACAAGGAGTTAATCGCAAGAACCAGAAAATATTATGCATTGATACGGAGAGAGGCCGAGCGACAATACAAGAATGACAGCATTAAAAGCCAAATCTGACCCAAAGCTGTTATAGAGTCATATACAGAGAAAAACAGCAGTCAAGGATCAGGTAATCAAGTTGAGGAAGGAAGACAGGGAAATCACGAAGAGTGACCAGAAAGTATTTGAAGAGCTCAGCACATTGGAGACAAAAATACTTCCAACACACCGAGGTGTAGGGTGCACCAGCAAGTGTTGGACACACTGCACACCAAGAAGGTGAAGAAACTTCTAAGTGAACTAGATACATAGGCGGTGGGCCCAGATAACATTTTTCCATGAGTCCTGAGAGAGGGAGAAGAGGCACTGTGTGTGCTGCATGCAGCAGCAGTGATGGTTTATGATAAAGGTGTCAGTGTGGGTGTAGGTATCGAGTGGATTCCACAAGGGTCAGTCCTAGGTTCGGTGCTGTTTCTTGTATATGTAAATGACATGATGGAAGGAAAGAATTCAGAGGTGTCCCTCTTCGCATAAAAAGTGAAATAATTAGAAAAATACAAGCGGACGAGGATCAGGTAAGATTATAAAGGGATCTGGATGGGCTGCAAGCCTGGCCCCACAAATGGCTCCTGAGGTTTAGCCTTACCAATTGCGAAGTCATGAAGTTTGGTGAAAAAAAAGGAAGACCTCAGACTTTGTACAGGCTACTGGATCAAAGGTTGAAAAAGTCACTTAAGGAAAAAGTTAATGGGATGATCATTATTCAAAGCACATCCCATGAGGCGCATATCAACCAAATAACTGCTGCATTATATGGGCGCCTGGCAAACCTTAGTAAAGTATATGGATATCTAAGTAAAGAGTCATTCACAACGCTTTACACAGTGTACTTCAGGCCCATATTCGAGTATAGAGCAACATTATGGAACCAACACTTGGCCAAACAAGTCAAGAAATTGGAAAGGTGCAAACGTTTGCAACAAGTCTAGTCCCAGAGCTTATGAGTAAAGATTAAGAGAACTCAACCTGATGACAGTGGAGGACAGGAGGGATAAGGATGACATGATATCAAAGTATACAGAGTAAATGACATGGTGGACAGGGTTATAATGTTTTATAGATGCCACACAGGAACAAGGGAACACAACTAGAAGTTGAAAACTCAGATGAGTCATAGGATTGTTAGGAAGTTCAACCATAGAGTTGTAAGGAAGTGGAAGAATCTGGTGAGTGTTGTAGTGGAAGCGGGATCCATACATAGCTTTAAGAAGAGGTATGATAGGGATCTTGGAAAAGGGAGAGAGTGACCTAGTAGCAACTAGTAAAGATGCGGGGCCAGTAGCTATGAATCGACCCCTGCAACCTCATATGGGTGAGTATACTCACACACAAATACACACACACATCACACACACTCACACACACACCCTCTCCTCCTCTTCCTCTCCCTCTCCTCCTCTTCCTCTCCCTCTCCTCCTCCTCTTGTTCCTCCTAGACCTACACTTCCTCCTCATACTCCTCCTCCTCTTCCTCTTCCTCCTCCTCCTCCTCCTCTTCCTCTTCCTTCTACTCCTCCTCTTCCTCCTCGTCCTCCTCATTCCTCTCCCCCCCCCCTTTGCCTTGCCCTCTCCTCCTTTCCCTTTCTCTCTCTCGAACTTTTCTCTCCTCCCTCCCTCCCTTCTCCCTTTCTCTCCCTTTCCCTCTACCTCCCTTAGCACTCTCTCTCTCCACCTCTCCATCACTCTGTTCCCCTCTCTCCATTTCCCCCTTACAACTCTCCCCTGTAGACAGTAAGCCTACATGGCTAATTTCCATAGTTTCCACCAGAGGGCAAGCCTCGGTGGGCATACCCAGTTCAACCCACATCACGCATACCCGCTCTCACTCGGAGCCAACTTAATCTAGAGTCAACAACACGGTCTCCTCCATCTCTCCCTTGCGAGCAAGGCCTCCCTGGGCACTTAAACACACTGCCTGTGTACCAAGAACCCAAATAAAGCAACGTTGCCTCCGAAGCCTTATCATTTGACCGCCGCTTTAACATTCTCACATAATTATTTCGAAAAAATGATGACTTGGTCTCAGGAGTTGTGTTTCCCTGGGGAGAGGAAGGGAGATGAAGATGTTGTTTCTCCTTCATCGCCCCATACAAGAATCATCCGTCTCTCAACGAGTTATCCTGATGTAGTGTCTACAAGTCTCAGCCTCCAGATACAGGTACAAGCAGGATCTAGGCCAAAATTTGCCGAACTTCTTCGAGAAACCTAAGAAGACCTCAGGCTACTGGATCAAAGGTTGAAAAAGTCACTTAAGGAAAAAGTTAATGGGATGATCATTATTCAAAGCACATCCCTTGAGGTGCATATCAACCAAATAACTGCTGCAGTATATGGGCGCCTGGCAAACCTAAGTAAAGTACAGTGGTACCTCTACTTACGAGCAGCTCCAAATTCGAACAATTATGTAAGTGTATTTTCGTAGGTGCTTTTGTAAGTGTTTTTTGGGGGGTCTGAAATGGATTAACCTAATTTTCATTGTTTTTTATAGGCACAAATTCCTTCGGAATCGGCACTTGAATAGCAATCTGGAACGAATTAAGCTCGTAAGTAGAGGTACCACTGTGTATGGATATCTAAGTAAAGAGTCATTCACAACGCTTTACACCGTGTACTTCAGGCCAATATTCGAGTATAGAGCAACATTATGGAACCAACACTTGGTCAAACAAGTCCCATGCTGTTCTCAGTCCGTGATCAGCATCAACTATATGTTTCTACCGTTGTTGTTCAGCTCAGCATGGCTATTTCAGCAAGCCACAGTTGAGTTTGTTGTGTATTCTGCATCCAGTTGGTAGAATCGGCATGGCTTTCCCATGTGCATGTGTGAGGAGGGCAGGCACATGGTGATAAATTAGACACATATGCAACACTTGGGTATCTTTAATCGCCTTAGCTGCTGGGTTAAGCCCTGGCTCTATTTCTACGACTAAGAAGAATCCTCTCCAGCGCTATTCTTCGTCTGTACCGTCTTCCCCTCTCATCCTATTGGGATCTTACCTGTACTTATTCGTCTTTGTGTGTTAGTGTGACTTTGTAAATGGTGAGTCCCAGAAGTTAACCTCCGTGAACAGTCACCCATTTGACTGTTTTAGCAACAATGAAACACTGAGTGTTATTAAGAGAATGAGCTGTGTGGTTCTGCACTATTGTCATCACGGGTTCATCACCTCACATCTTTTTGGTCCATAATTTTTTTTCATCATGCCTACGAGAGGCTCTTAATCTGAGGAGCTAGATCTTTCCTCCGTTGGATCCAACATGAATGCCTCCCAGTCCTAAACCCCTGCGGGTTTAGCGCTTTCCTCGATTAAAAATCAATAAAATCCATCTCGGCTGAAACACGTCAGCACGTCTATATCTCTCTGTCTATATCTCTCTGTCTATATCTCTCTGTCTATATCTCTCTGTCTATATCTTAGAAACGTTTCGCCACACAGTGGCTTAATCAGTCCAATACAAAGAAGAAAGGTGAAGAACAGGAGGAGTTTGAGGTGATCAGACCTCGGCCTTGAGTCGATGTAGTCAGTCCATCAGTCTTGATAAGAATTCTTGATAAGAATTCTTGATAAGAATTCTTGATAAGAATTCTTATCAAGATTGATGGACTGACTACATCGACTCAAGGCCGAGGGACTGATCACCTCAAACTCCTCCTGTTATTCACCTTTCTTCTTTGTATGGACTGATGAAGCCACTGTGTGGCGAAACGTTTCCTCAATAAAGATAACCAAGTGTTGCATATGTGTCTAATTTATCAACTTGTCGGTTCTCTGAACCATTCATCTACAAGGCACATGGTCGTGGCTAAACCATACTCACCTCACGCCACCACACTACTCTACACCACTCAATGCTACCCACTCCCTCTCTACTGTTTTCATGTGAATTCTTTGCCAGAGCTGTGCATCCGTGTGCCCGAGATCACTCAAAGCTATGTAGATCACGAAGCCACGTGTGGATACAAGCCGTCTGCCCGACGTCACCATGGACATCTCTGCTCGACGTTACCTCTCGACGTCACTCTAGGATGCTGCCCAACGTTACCATGCGACGTCACCCACGTCTGCTTGAGCTCACAATGTTGCCTGACGTCACCATTCAATGTCACCCCACGACATCCCTCACGATGTCACTCCTGACATCACTACAGGTTGTCACATCAATAGTATTATAGTTTCATAGTGAGCAATTTGTTTCAGTATTGTAGAGATGATTGAGAGATGTCACATGTTAATTGCTCTCAGTCAGTGTCCTCACGTGTTCGCGTATGGCTTAGTGTCTATTTTTGCACAAAAAAGCATTATTTGCTAGTGCAAGCCATGTTGTAGCTGCATGTGCAGTGTGGGTGTGTGCAATTTTGCGTGTGTCCCTGATTAAGTGGTCTGAGCACAGTGGTGTGTGGACCACAGTATGGTCTCAGCCAAGACCACTGGTAGTACCCTCGTGTTACTTGTCACCCGCTATGACCGTTGACAGCTGACATTAGTCAGTCCAGGCATCAGTTACGAGAGTCTGAGCCCCTGTACAGATAGCTCTTCTGCTCGCCACTCGTAGATGCCCTCCTGAGTTGCACCTGTTATGACTCTCCGTTGAGACTCATTTCACTCCACCTTGTGACCATCAGATTGCAGTTATATGTAGAAAACCAGTCTGAGGACCAGTGAACGACGTGATGGAAGGAATAGACTCAGAAGAGTCCCTGTTTGCAGATGATGTGAAGTTGATGAGAAGAATTCAATCTGACGAGGATCAGACAGAACTACACAAGGATCTGGACAGGCTGCAGGCCCGGTACAGCAACTGGCTCCTGGAGTTCAACACCATAAAGTACAAAGTCATGAATATTGGGGAAGGGCAAAGAAGACCGCAGACGGAGTACACTCTAGGGGGCCAGAGATTACAACCCTCACTCAAAGAAAAGAATCTTAGTGTGAGTATAACACCTGGCACATCTTCTGAGGCGCACATTAACCAAATAACTGTTGTAGCATACGGGCTACTAGCAAACCTAAGAACAGCATTCAGACATCTTAATAAGGAATCGTTCATGACCCTTTACACCATGTATGTTAAGCCTATATTGGAGTATGCAGCACTAGTTTGGAACCCACACCTGGCCAAGCACGTACGTAAATTAGAGAAAGTGCTAAGGTTTCCAACAAGACTAGTTCCGGAGCTAAGGGGCTTGTCCTACGAGGAGAGGTTAAGGGAAATTGACCTGACGACACTGGAGGACAGGAGAGAGAGGGAAGATATGATAACGACATATTAAATACTGAAAGGAATCGACAAGGTGGACAGAGACAGGATGTTCCAGTGATGGGACACAACAACAAGGGGACACAGTTGGAAGTTGAAGACTCAGATGAACAACAGGGATGTTAGGAAGTATTTCTTAAGTCACAGAATTGTCAGGAAGTGGAATAATCTGGGTTGTGATGTAGTTGAGGCAGGATCCATACATAGCTTTAAGAAGAGGTATGATAAAGCTCATGGAGTGGGAAAAGTGACCGAGTAGCGACCAGTGAAGAGGCGGGGCCAGGAGCTGTGAATCGACCCCTGCAACCAAAACTAGGTGAGTACAACTAGGTGACTACACACACACACATACACACACACACACACAAACATCACACACACACACACACACAGGGGTCAGTCCTAGGACCAGTGCTATTTTTGGTATATGTGAATGACATGATGGAAGGGATAGACTCAGAAGTATCCCTGTTCGCAGATGATGTGAAGTTAATGAGGAGAATTAAATCAGATGAGGATCAGGCAGGACTACAAAGAGACCTGGACAGGCTGGACACCTGGTCCAGCAACTGGCTTCTCGAATTTAACCCTGCCAAATGCAAAGTCATTAAGATCGGGGAAGGGCAAAGAAGACTGCTGAAAGAGTATAGGCTAGGTGGCCAAAGACTGCAAACCTAGCTCAAGGAGAGAGATCTTGGGGTGAGAATAACACCGAGCACGTCTCCGGAAGCACACATCAACCAGATAACTGCTGCAGCATATGTGCGCCTGGCAAACCTGAGAATAGCGTTCCGATATCTTAGTAAGGAATCGTTCAAGACACTGTACACCGTGTACGTCAGGCCCATACTGGAGTAGGCAACACCAGTTTGGAACCCACACTTGGTCAAGCACTTCAAGAAATTAGAGAAAGTGCAAAGGTTTGCGACAAGGTTAGTTTCAGAGCTAAGGGGATTGTCCTACGAAGAAAGGCTAAGGGAAATCGGCCTGGCGACACTGGAGGAAAGGAGGGTTAGGGGAGACATGATAACGACATACAAAATACTGCGTGAATAGACAAGGTGGACAGAGACGGGATGTTCCAAAAAGGGGACACAGAAACAATGGGTCACAATTGGAAGTTGAAGACTCAGATGAGTCAAAGGGATGTTAAGAAGTATTTCTTCAATCATAGAGTAGTCAGGAAGTGGAATAGTCTGAAAAGTGAGGTAGTGGAGGCAGAAACCATACATAGCTTTAAGACGAGGTATGATAAAGCTCATGGAGCAGGGAGAGAGAGGACCCAGTAGCGATCAGTGAAGAGGCGGGGCCAGGAGATGAGTCTCGACCCCAGCAACCACAATTAGGTGAGTATACACACACACACACACACACACACACACACACACACACACACACACACACACACGTTTGCAACAAGACTAGTCCCGGAGCTAAGGGGTATGTCCTACGAGGAGAGGTTAAGGGAAATCGACCTGACGACACTGGAGGACAGGAGAGATAGGGGGGACATGATAACGACATATAAAATACTGAGAGGAATTGACAAGGTTGACAGAGACAGAATGTTCCAAAGATGGGACACAGCAACAAGGGGACACAGTTGGAAGTTGAAGACTCAGATGAATCACAGGGATTTTAGGAAGTATTTCTTCAGTCACAGAGTAGTCGGGAAGTGGAATAGCTTGGGAAGCGATGTAGTGGAGGCAGGTTCCATACACAGCTTTAAGAAGAGGTATGATAAGGCTCATGGCGCAGGGAGAGTGACCCAGTAGCGGCCAGTGAAGAGGCGGGGCCAGGAGCTATGTCTCGACCCCTGCAACCACAACTCGGTGAGTACACACACACTCACACTCACACCCACACACACACATACATACACACACACACACATTACACACACACACACACACACACACACACACGCCCCGATGGCATGGTGGCTAGCGCTCTTGCTTCACGCACGGAGGGCCCGGGTTCAATTCCCGGCGGGGCCGAAACATTTCGAAGTGTTTCGTTACACACACACATACACCAGGCCTAGTGTCTAATCGACATGTGCCTAGGACAAAATGGTAACTAACTAACACACACACACACATTACACACACACAGACACTCACACACACACATACACACACAAAAACACATACACACACACACCCACACACACACACACCCACACACACACAAATTGCATTCCAGGCTTTTTTAAAGGCGAGGCAGCTACGGGTTTGTTATTATATAATCGTGAATGTAATTGGTTTCAAGAGTACTCCCCATTTTTTCAGAATTTTCAGTTTTGTTTAAAAGCTGCAGATGATCAGTGAACTCAGTGATCAATACAGAGAGGGAGTCGAACAGATAGCAACACAGAATTAATTTGCATGGCATGGTAGCCGGGACTGTAGATAGGTTCTGGGTGAGATAATTTGTTTTCGGTATTTTAATTAAGGATGGAAATACATTCATGTATTTAGAGAGTTATTGTGAATGATGATTATGGTTCTGCACTAAGTTGTTTACTTCCTTGTGAAGGAAGAAGACATTTGTCACTACTTTCCTTTACGATCCTTCAAGTACGCTCTTATTAAATCTTCCTTTAATTTTACTCGCTGATCCAGGAAGAAAATCTAATTTTACTAACGCTTAAGCTGACGACTGCCAGTGCTTGAGTGTCACTTTAAGTTGATGAGATAAATAATAATGACAATCATTGGCTAAGAGTCAGAGAAAGAGAGAGAGAGAGAGAGAGAGAGAGAGAGAGAGAGAGAGAGAGAGAGAGAGAGAGAGAGAGAGAGAGAGAGAGAGAGATGAGAAGAGAGTAGAGGGAGAGAGAGAGAAGATAGAGAGAGAGAGAGGATATGAATTCTAACTCAGTTAATGAGAGATCATCGAAGACATATTGAATAGTATGGAAAATCTTGTTTGAGGAATTGGGCGTTGTATCACACTGTTGTATCACACTGTTGTATCATACTCTTGTATGTATCACACTGTTGTATCACACTGTTGTATCACACTGTTGTATCACACTGTTGTATCACACTGTTGTATCACACTGTTGTGTATATCACACTGTTGTATCACACTGTTGTATCACACTGTTGCATCACACTGTTGTATCACACTGTTGTATCACACTGTTGTATCACACTGTTTCATCACACTGTTGTGTATATCACACTGTTGTATCACACTGTTGTATTACACTGTTGTATTACACTGTTGTATCACACTGTTGTATCACACTGTTGTATCACACTGTTGTACTCACCTAGTTGTACTCACCTAGTTGTGGTTGCAGGGGTCGAGTCAAAGCTCCTGGCCCCGCCTCTTCACTGGCCGCTACTGGGTCACTCTCCCTGCGCCATGAGCTTTATCATACCTCTGCTTAAAGCTATGTATAGAGCCTGCCTCCACTACATCGCTTCCTAAACTATTCCACTTCCCGACAACTCTGTGACTGAAGAAATACTTCCTAACATCTCTGTGATTCATCTGAGTCTTCAACTTCCATCTGTGTCCCCTTGTTGTTGTGTCCCATCTCTGGAACATTCTGTCTCTGTCCACTTTGTCAATTCCTCTCAGTATCTTATATGTTGTTATCATGTCTCCCTATCTCTCCTGTCCTCCAGTGTCGTCAGGTCGATTCCTTAACCTCCCCTCGTAGGACATACCCTTAGCTCCGGGACTAGTCTTGTTGCAAACTTTTGCACTTTCTCGAGCTTCTTCACATGCTTGGCTAGGTGTGGGTTCCAAACTGGTGCTGCATACTCCAATATGGGCCTAACGTACACAGTGTACAGGGTCCTGAACGATTCTTTATTAAGATGTCGGAATGCTGTTCTTAGGTTTGCTAGGCGCCCATATGCTGCAGCAGTTATTTGGTTGATGTGCGCCTCAGGAGATGTGCCTGGTGTTATACTCACCCCAAGATTTTTTTTCCCTTTATTGAGGTTTGCAGTCTCTGGCCCCTAGGCTGTACTCCGTCTGCGGTCTTCTTTGCCCTTCCCAATCTTCATGACTTTGCACTTGGTGGGGTTGAACTCCAGGAGCCAGTTGCTGGACCAGGCTTGCAGCCTGTCCAGATCCCTTTGTAGTTCTGCCTGGTCCTCGTCCGATTGAATTCTTCTCATCAACTTCACATCATCTGCATCACAGTGTGATATACACAACAGTGTGATACAACAGTGTGATACACTGTTGTATCACACTGTTGTATCACACTGTTGTATCACACTGTTGCATCACACTGTTGTGTATATCACACTGTTGTATCACACTGTTGTATTACACTGTTTTATTACACTGTTGTCTCACACTGTTGTATCAATAAACACATAAGCAGTATAATGTGATCCTTTATTGACAACGTTTCGCCCACGCAGTGGGCTTTATCGAGTCACAGACAGATCTACCTGGAAAATGAGCAACATAGAGATATATATAGGGTACAGTCAGGTGGAGAATGCTGGGTCAGGTGGAGAATGCTGTGACTCGATAAAGCCCACTGCGTGGGCGAAACGTTGTCAATAAAGGATCACATTATACTGCTTATGTGTTTATTTTTCCATTGTGTCGGTATTGTATACCATTTATTTCCACTGTTGTATCACACTGTTGTATCACACTGTTGTATCACACTGTTGTATCACACTGTTGTGTATATCACACTGTTGTATCACATTGTTGTATTACACTGTTGTATTACACTGTTGTATCACACTGTTGTATCACACTGTTGTATCACACTGTTGTATCACACTGTTGTATCACACTGTTGTGTATATCACACTGTTGTATCACACTGTTGTATCACACTGTTGTATCACACTGTTGTATCACACTGTTGTATCACACTGTTGCATCACACTGTTGTGTATATCACACTGTTGTATTACACTGTTGTATTACACTGTTGTATTACACTGTTGTATCACACTGTTGTATCACACTGTTGTGTATATCACACTGTTGTGTATATCACACTGTTGTATCACACTGTTGTATCACACTGTTGTATCACACTGTTGTATCACACTCTTGTATCACACTCTTGTATGTATCACACTCTTGTATAACACTCTTGTATCACACTCTTGTATCACACTCTTGTATCACACTTTTGTATCACACTCTTGTATCCCACTGTTGTATCACACTCTTGTATCACACTCTTGTATCCCACTGTTGTATCACACTCTTGTATCACACTTTTGTATAACACTCTTGTATCACACTCTTGTATCACACTCTTGTATCACACTCTTGTATCCCACTGTTGTATCACACTCTTGTATCACACTCTTGTATCCCACTGTTGTATCACACTCTTGTATCACACTTTTATATAACACTCTTGTATCACACTCTTGTATCACACTCTTGTATCACACTCTTCTATCCCACTGTTGTATCACACTCTTGTATCACACTCTTGTATCCCACTGTTGTATCACACTCTTGTATCACACTCTTGTATCCCACTGTTGTATCATACTCTTGTATCACACTCTTGTATCACACTCTTGTATCCCACTGTTGTATCACACTCTTGTATCACACTCTTGTATCCCACTGTTGTATCACACTCTTGTATCACACTCTTGTATCCCACTGTTGTATCACACTCTTGTATCACACTCTTGTATCCCACTGTTGTATCACACTCTTTTATCACACTCTTGTATCCCACTGTTGTATCACACTCTTGTATGTATCACACTGCTTTATCACAATGTTGTGTCTGCAGCTCACTGTCGTTAGTGAAACACTGTTTTATGTTGACCTTTTTTTGTATACTAGAGTGTTTGTTAGTGTGTGTATTTGTGTGTGAGTGTGTTTGTGTGTGTGAGAGAGTGTGTGTGTGTGTGTGTGTGTGTGTGTGTAACATACAGTTGAGTGTAGAAGACACTTGTGTGAAGGTTACAGTTGTGTGTAACACACAAAAGTATTGATGCAAGAGGAATGTACAGATGTGAGTGGAATTCACTGTTTTGTGAACTATACTGTTATGTGTTTAAAGCATAGTGTTGTGCGAGAAACACTCAGATGAGTGTGGAATGCAGTGTTGTGTGGACGGTTCTGTTTGGTGGGAACATTCTGTTGTGTAAGGAACTTATACTTGATTAAGAATGCATTGTTGTGAGTGTAACATACTGTTGTGAGAGTACCATACTGTTGTGAGAGTACCATACTGTTGTGAGAATACCATACTGTTGTGAGAGTACCATACTGTTGTGAGAGTACCATACTGTTGTGAGAGTAACATACTGTTGTGAGAGTACCATACTGTTGTGAGAGTACCATACTGTTGTGAGAGTAACATACTATTGTGAGAGTAACATACTATTGTGAGAGTACCATACTGTTGTGAGAGTACCATACTGTTGTGAGAGTACCATACTGTTGTGAGAGTACCATACTGTTGTGAGAGTACCATACTGTTGTGAGAGTAACATACTGTTGTGAGAGTAACATACTGTTGTGAGAGTACCATACTGTTGTGAGAGTAACATACTATTGTGAGAGTAACATACTGTTGTGAGAGTACCATACTGTTGTGAGAGTACCATACTGTTGTGAGAGTAACATACTATTGTGAGAGTAACATACTGTTGTGAGAGTACCATACTGTTGTGGAGTAACATACTATTGTGAGGTAACATACTGTTGTGAGAGTACCATACTGTTGTGAGAGTACCATACTGTTGTGAGAGTAACATACTGTTGTGAGAGTACCATACTGTTGTGAGAGTACCATACTGTTGTGAGAGTACCATACTGTTGTGAGAGTACCATACTGTTGTGAGAGTACCATACTGTTGTGAGAGTACCATACTGTTGTGAGAGTACCATACTGTTGTGAGGTAACATACTGTTGTGAGAGTACCATCTGTTGTGAGAGTACCATACTGTTGTGAGAGTAACATACTATTGTGAGGTAACATACTATTGTGAGAGTACCATACTGTTGTGAGAGTACCATACTGTTGTGAAGTACCATACTGTTGTGAGAGTAACATACTGTTGAGAGAGTAACATCTGTTGTGAGAGTACCATACTGTTGTGAGAGTAACATACTATTGTGAGTAACATACTATTGTGAAGTACCATACTGTTGTGAGGTACCATACTGTTGTGAGAGTAAGATACTGTTGTGAGAGTACCATACTGTTGTGAGAGTAACATACTATTGTGAGGTAACATACTATTGTGAGAGTAACATACTATTGTAGAGTACCATAATGTTGTGAAGATACCATACTGTTGTGAGTACCATACTGTTGTGAGAGTAACATACTGTTGTGAGAGTACCATACTATTGTGAAGTACCATACTGTTGTGAGAGTACCATAATGTTGTGAAGATACCATACTGTTGAGAGTACCATACTGTTGTGAGAGTACCATACTGTTGGAGTACCATACTGTTGTGAAGTACCATACTGTTGTGGAGTACCATACTGTTGTGAGAGTACCATACTGTTGTGAGGTAACATACTGTTGTGGAGTACCATACTGTTGTGAGGTACCATACTGTTGTGAG